>PNEQ01030137.1:31801-65258 GCA_003012365.1 Medauroidea extradentata | reverse complement strand
AGAATATATAGAAGGGGCAGAATGAAACACCCAAAAATTGGAAAAGTATTTGTGAGTTATGCGTGCGCCCGCATCGATTAACGACGGGGGGAGGGGTGGGGGAACAAATTTTTTTGGAGGGGGGAGGGAAATGAGAGTCGGGGCAATACGGGGTAGATGGGCAGAAACGGTACCCAAAATAATTTAATAGGCATTATCGTAACGCATGCCGTGACAACTAGTATAACAATAAAATTAATAAGAAAAATTTGTAAAAGTCTCAAAAAATGCACGCACCATAAATAAGGGACAGTAACCTAGATTCACGTAAATGTGTGAGTACGGTTAACAAATCTTTATAAATCGTTTGTGTAAGCTGGGAATGCAAGATATATACTACAATGACAAATAAGGACTACCAGCACGAGCAACATCAACATACATGCTCGCTATATCATTCTTTATAGATACATATTACTAATTTGAGCGTGACCTTCAAGTGTGTTGACCATATTGAGCAAACAGGGTGGACTCGTGGAACAAGAGCGCATGATTGCTTTTTTATAAAACCTAGAAAAATGTTTAATTCGTTACCAAAGTTCAGCTTATGGAAAGTGCGGGATTAATGATAGCCCTATGGTGTAAAATAATGTTTGTGATTATTGTCAGATTTACCCAAAACATGATAATGCGTAACAAAGACGATGCTGCAAAAATTGTATGTTTCCTGTTATATCTCATCCAACACTCTTGAAAGTAATAGTTAAATAATTGCTAATTGTCAGTTATTATGCAATAATGGAGTTTGTTGGAATTGCTTCATCAGTGATCTGTCAAAATCTAGAGAGTACGTCAGTGAAAAAAAAATTCTGACTAAGTAAATTGAATTATATAACTGGAAAAGTCAATAATAAAAATGTGTTCCCCAGATGCAGAAAAATTATTAGTGCTAATCCGATGTAGCTACGTAGTAATGCTGTACTTTACATGTTTTTCGGAGCTGGTGGCAAACCGTTCAGTGTTACGACGTTATATTAACCACTGTACTGCAGTGAACACTTGATAAATTGTAATTATGTTAGTTTAATAATTTATTGTTATTAATCGGAGACGGGTATGATATTGTCCGTGGTTTTTTAAATAAAGTGTTTGTAATAAAGTGGCTTTTTTAAAACCAACTATACGCTTTACATATGCTGTCAATTGGAGTGTATCTTATCAGAACACACAATTCACTTAAAAAAAGCAAGCAATTATTAGTCGCATTCTTACTTTGCGAATGGTAAATAAATTTGCGCTCTTTAAATTGAAATGTAATGGCAATATTTTTACGTACTGAATTGTACTTTCCAAATGACAGATTTGAAAGTGGAAATCGTAGTGTTGAAATTGTGAAATTTGATTTTTATTTCAATTTGTTATTATTTGCAAAACAACCGGGACGCCAATAAATACCTTGCAAATTATTGAATCAGTTGTAATCACGGAAAGTTCGAAATATAAACGTTAAGAGTTTTCATTATTTAAAATACCATATGGCAATAGAAAGGGGTAAAAATTTGTTTAGTAAGATTGCCAAAATTTCTTTACAGTATTAATCAGTTTGGTAGCACATTCAGTCATCTTTATTCACTCAAGTTGGGTGAGTGGTTAAATGCACACATTGGTATAAAAATGTAAAACATAAACAGGAATGTAGACGTGGTAAAAACATACATTAGACTACACGCTACTTAGAGATATAATAACACTAAAAGTAGAACTAAAAGCAATCAAATGAAACTGCACATTCGGATGGGCAATTGTAGAAAACGACTTTGATAAAACTTTGTATACAATAGGATTTTAAACTTTATTCCTATTTATTGTACAAATTTGTAAAAGCACATTCCCGTATTTTATTTTACTCTTGCAGCACAAATTACATAGTTCACTGGATGTGTTAAACAAAGCAATCTTCTATTTTACTTTCAAGTAACCTTTTAGTAACTTAATAATAACAAAAATAATTTTGTGGACCTTGAACCCTGCCCAATAAATAACATTAACATATACTAAAAACAACCATGTGTTGCATAACATATAAGGGGATGTTTTGTTTTATTGTCAAATAATCTCATTGTTGTGCTGCGTGTAATACTATACTTACAAATGACAAGAAATAAACGTTGGTTAAGATATATAAATTTGGCAAACTGAAATATTTGTGTCTACTGCTGTGGTTCTGAATAGCAAATTGATGACTGCGTCATGCCACGTATTTCTGTGCACAATGAAAACAGGAAGTTACCAGAATAACTGATAAGCCTACTTTCCTTAAAGTGGGTGCAAATTATTACTGAAAAATTAATATTTACGTAGTTAAGTAATATTAAAAGATAATATAGATTTAGACGTATCAAACACGATGTATACTAAAGATAAGTCAGCTTGCTAAATAATATTCAAGTAACCAGTTCAACAAATTCGGGAAACAATTTTCTGAGATGTCCTTCTATCATCAAGATAAATTAAATAGCCGTCGTTGTTTAAAAATAATACACATAGATGAACGTGATATACAAAAGTCAAGTCAAGTTTGTATGCAGTATGTGCCGAAGATTGGTGAAATTATGAAACATATTTACTACGATGTGTGATCCTGTTCTAAAAATATTAAATTGGCCGCCATTTCGAAAATAGCACACAGGATGTATCAAAGACACAAAAGTAAAGTCAACTTTGTATGTAGTATATGTGTACCAAGTTTGGCGAAATTCTGAATATATATATATTAAGATGTGTGATACTAAAAACTTTAAAATGGCCGCCATTCTAAAAATATGCAAACAGAATGAATGAAATTCGCATAAGTCAAGTTAACTTTGTATGTCGTATATTTGAACCAAGTTTAGTGAAATTCTGAAAAATATTTCGTAAGATATGTGATACTATGTTAAATATATAAAAATTGCCGCCATTTTGTTAATATGCACAAAGGATGAACGAAATACACAACGTCAAGTCAACTTTGTATGTTGTATATGTGTACCAAGTTTGATAAAATTCTAAATAATATTTAATACTAAACTGAAAATATATAAAAATGGCCGCCATTTCAAAAATATGCACACAATATTAAAGAAATGCATAATATTCAAGTGAGCTTAATATGTAGTATATGTTTACCAAGTTTGGTGAAATTCTGAAAAATATTTCCTAAGATATGTGACAGTATACTAAAAAAATACAAATAGCCGCCATTTTGAAAATTTGAACACAGGACGAACTAAACAAAAAATATTCAAGACAGCTTTTTATGTAGTATATATGTAGGTACCAAGTTTGGTGAAATTCTGAAAAATAGTTCCTAAGATATGTGATACTATGCTGAAAATATAAAAATGTCGCCATTTTGAAAATATGCAAACAGGATGGACGAAACTCACATAATTAAGTCAATTTTGTATGTAGTATAAGTATACCAAATTTGATGAAATTTTCTGTACGGTTCCTTAGATATCTAACTTGATCAAAAACGTTAAATTGGCCGCAATTTTGTAAATATGAAAATGGCGTAAACGAAATATAAAAAAGTGTAGTCAGGTAACAAAGAACTATACTTGTAGAAAGTTTGATGAATTTCAATTCACTGGTTCAAAAGTTTTTAAGGGGGGGACACACATACAAACTCACGGACATACGCACACATACACACACAGACGCACAGCCACACAGACAGAAAGGTAATCTCATAAGCCTACTTTTTCCTTCGGAAAGTAGGCAAAAATAACGATTCAATGAACCGACTTCTCACAACATACATCCCATAGCTTTCGTAAGCAAATTAAAAAATTGGTGTGGGAATCAATCAAATTGTTAGATTTTTCATTCAGGCGACAACTCCTCGAAATGGCTAACGGGGAAGACTTTAATTAGTGAGTTAACTTTCACATGAGCTTAGTTCCTTTTTCTACTGATAAATCAATTTGTGTTTGAATCTGCCGAACGATTTTTGAGAATAATTTGAAATGCTTTCGTTTGAAAATTCTTGCTAGATGTAGTCGAAACCTATAGGCTAAATAACAGGCGGTCCCATATTCATCAGGCACTAGAAACTTGTCGAGTAGCGTACAGCCCTGTATGATGGTTCAAATATTTCATACAAACTCACACACACGTGACATACATATGCAGATATGATGCAATAAAACGAACTCCATACCATTACAGAATGCAGAACATTTACTAAAGCGCATGCATTAAAGATGTCCGGAACAAAGCGAAAGAGCAAGTAACGGAATAGAGAAATGGAACTGAAAGGAAGATACAAACACGTACCTTTTTGCTCTTTCTTGGCTTCCATCAGCAAGTGTATCATATCCGGGCGAACTATATTCTTCTCTTCTCGAGTTCTTATTGTGTCGAATATCAGCTGTTTGAAGAATCTGGTGGCGTCTGCCGGAAATACTGTCATTCCGAGTAGCTGAAAATGTTCAGAAATAGCACAATGAGTTCATTGTCTTGTAGGATTCTGAATGCTTAAATATACGAGCGTGAAGTGAAAATAATTTAAGAGGTCTATATACGGATGCAAGTTTCCGCGCTTGATGCGTTGATACAGTGAAGCGACAAGGTTCAACTTTCCACACTCAACGATAACAGCATCGCTTCTATTCGCGGCGCGCCAAACTGGCACGCAGTGTTTTCGTACTGATATTTTTCCTATGGGACTAAAAGCTGTGAACCTAAAATTTTATTTGCGGAAAGCTTAAAGTAAAGTCCGACGCATTATTCCAAAGTTTTCTTTTACGAATCCGAGTGGTATTTTTTCAATTACAGCTGCCTAATAAGCCGTGTTTTTTGCCATTTTAAGGAGTCCCAAAAAAACATTTCTAATAAGCGTGTTCCGCATTTTCAAAATTATAGAAACCTAGCTTTAACAGAGTGTTATTTTTGTGGATAAACATATTGTGAACAGGTTTAGCTGTCTCGTGTAGAAAAGAATAGGTGCTGCACACTACAACACCGTCCATGCGCCAGGTGCTTAAATCTCTTAATGTATAAGAACCTTTCAAGGCCCTGGAAGAACTTTGTAGATCGTCCAGATCAATGTCACACATATCGTTTGAATGTTATTGTGCATCCAAGTAAAAAAGTTAGTCAGTTGTATGTTAACAGATACTAATTCACATAATCCATTTACCTAGACTTAATCGGATAGTTAGATTAACGAAACCAGTGTTTCCGGATAAAAAGGTGTCACATTGAAGTAACTTTGGTAACTTATACGACTCAACACAAATCTGGTTCTCTCTGAATACAATTACGCTAGGCTAAAAGAGAATAATAATTTCTTGTGTTATTCGAAAATTAATTGTGGTATTATTGTGTACAAGGATAAACAATTCGCCTACGTGTTGCCGGAATACTGGTATTTCTATGGCAACAGTGCAGACATCACGAAAGTCATTGTTGACTACACATTTTGTATGAAAGTGTGTCCAAGTCAGTTGCAAACTGATTTTGATAAATAGCGTTGCCGCGGCAGCAGAGTGATCAGACCACTATATTTCCACCAAAAAGATCCGGGCTCGAGCCCCGGCGAGGCCGGTCCACGAATTTTCGCATGCCCGAATCATTCCGGACGATGTCGGTGATCGGTAGGCTTCCTTGGCGATCTATAGTTTCCCCCGCCCTTCACATTCCGGCACCTCTCAATTGTAGGACCACTTTTCTCGTCATCCTCCGGGACAAGCAGATGCCTACTGGCACCCAGGAATAAGTTCTGCATCCGATTTGCGATACCGAGGCATTCGAGGTATCCTACTAATATGATATTATTATTATTATTATTTGACAAATTATTTACAACACAACATATTTTAAAAACCTAATCCAAGAAGTAATTTTTTGTAGAGAAAACTCGGTACCTATCTTGCAAACAGTCAAAAGGATTCTCCACGACACATTGTGGCATTATTTCAGAGTTAAAAATACTAATAACTGATTCGACACTTTGACAATATTTACTAGTAAGTATATTCGCACCTTTGGGACCTAAATATGTGAAAGGAACTTCCTTATTTTTATTGTGAACTCTTACGTCTAGAAGATCACTAAACTGTTAAGGGATGTCAATATGCAAATATCAAAACATAAGTGGCATACAAAACATAATTAATTGTTAACTGGAATCCTGAACTCTTTTAAGTAACACTGTAACATAGCGCCTGCTTCATATTACAGATATGTATAAATTTAATTTATTAGTCTTTGACGGCGCTGGAATCGTCTATTTTTACTTTGTCTATGCAAATACTTTCCCCGAGCCAGAACACGTTTTGAACTTTGTCTATGCGTTGAGTGTAAACTTATCATGGTCAGGTGAGTGATATATACAGTCTTTTGACGATTTAAATTTTATGTTTATTTAATGACTAGATATTTGCCTGATCTGGGCATTGAGGCCACCGTGCTCGTACATAGTAGAAAGAAGTAATTCAGCGCAAGAATCGACAACCACGTAACAAACAGAAGAAGGAGTTTTGTGATAGAATTTTTTTCGGAAAAAGAGAGAAGAACGTTTTTCGGCCACTAAACACGACGGACGTAGACCATTGACGGGAAGGTAACCAGCTGTATAGACGAGGATTGAAACGTCATTCTGCAGTGAAAACTGGTTCTGCACTTCAGTACCACGTTGGTTTGGAAGATTTATCATGTTGCGAGATTTTCACAACGTTTGAAGTATAAGTACCGTGGGTCACAAGTTCAGGTCGTCCACCTGAAGATGTCTCCGTTCGAAGTACTGGAAGAAGATCCGAGGTCCTGAGGAGCTGTCCAACCTAGGTGCCTTAACCGAGAAGTCGAGCAGAAGAGTGTTCGTCGCCTCGTCGCGTTTCGAGGGTTTCTGGAATTCGCCTCTAGGACGAGGTCTGCAGAGAAGGTCCCAGTACTCCACCCATCACTAGATGTCCGGTTCCTTAATGACTACAAGGGTACGATGTCAAGGATGGGCGAATTTTGGTGAGACAAACTTCAACTTCGCCGTCATAAGAAAAATTTGAAAATCCCGAAACACAGAACGACGTTTGCAGTTTATCTAGGAATGAATTAGAGACGTGAGATGTAGATATTTCCTAAATCAGAGTATAAGACAACTGTGCTATTTAATTCTCAGTAACCAATTATGCGACCCCAGTTCAAAGCTATGCTGGAGCAATAAACTCTGTCCAGGGAAATTCTACGTCCTAAGAATCAGAAAACTGACCCAGTTTTAAAATTTTGAAAACGAATTGAGTCATGGTAGTCTTATTGTGTAGGTAAGGTTTTATATCTGGTCACGGTATTCATACACTCTACTAATACCCACTTTATACAGTTAAAATTTAGAAGCTTTCTTTAGTAGTTCTAGTTCCTGACTCTGTCTGTAGAAGTCATTTCACTTGACCATAGATTCCTTTCAAATATCAAGAACATTAAATGCACCATATTTGAACACAAATTTGATTATCATTTCTTTAAGTAACTATATGACTTCTGCAGGCGTTTCTTGTTTCCGACTAGATCTGTAGTCTAGAAAGAAAAGAAACTACTGGCCTTTCTTGTGTAAATAACACGGTCCAATATACCATTATATGTAATAGTCACATATCATATTACAACATATGCTCGCCAATCTGAGTGGAGAAAATATTGACTCAAAGATTTTAACTGAGTGCTCCAATTCATAGTGATACCAATGCCATACATATCTTGCACAATGATTCCTGACATATCATGGCGTTGAGGAATCTGAGATGACATGTTATATAATTTCTGGGTTGCACGTCCAGACATTGCGCTATGACGTAAATTAAGGTAGTAAGTTTAAAGGGTTGATTTTTCTTTGCATGTAGTAGTGGATTTTACTGTCAAAAATTATTAAAATATTTATGTTTGCCTTGATTACCAAATTGGAAGAATATTATGACAAATATTTCTATCAACATTTATAAAGGAAAGTGTGAAACAGGTTTTGAATTGGCACATATACTCATGTATTTCTGCCGATATTTGAGATGGTTATACATGGGTTCTTGTTGCCGAATGAGGAGTCTATGCTGGAACAAGCGAGCCGTAGAGAATGAAGAGTGGAATCGAACATGTATATCTAAAGGGTAAACTGGTTTTGGTGGATGAAGGCACATGTCTAAGTAAATTGAGACGAATAGTAAGGACATTGGAGAGAAAAGGGGTGTGCAGAAAATAAATATGAAATTTTCCAGTGACGCATCAACAGCCCGATAGTAGTGTTTTCGCATAGTGCTGTATAACAGGTTTTATGTTGCTCTGACATGGAGTTGAAAGCAAGACATCTGGAATAAACTACCGTCATTTAACAGTTAATTTCCTTTATAATTTTTATTAATAATTTTGTAAATGTAATACATGAATGGTAGCGTATCAAGCGGGTTCTTTTAATCAAAAATTCTTACTGTTAATATTAACTTTTTTGAGTTTTCTATAAAAAAACTTGACTTCTGAGATATATTTCAATTTCCGAAATTTTCGCCTTTAATATTTTGCAAGTGCAAAGATATCAACATCCAATACAGCCAACATGAAAATGAAATGACCACAGGTCCGCTGGCTTTTATTTAGAGTCTACTCAGCATAATTATGTATCCCAATTTTTTGATGGTACGTTTAACTACGAAATATTATCATAATTGTCATAACAAATTGTAATACTAGCTTACTCTTATACTAGCTTACTCTTATACTGTTAACAGTTACATTATTTAATATTAACTTATAACAAATAAAACGTTTGTTGTCAGCACCGAAATACTCATGTTACACTGACTCTAGTAACAGTCACATAATAATATTTATCTGTCCCGACGGAATTTCGAATATTGAGCTTTGCCTTTCTATTAGATTGTTCTACTAGATTAATTCTTAATGATATTAAAATAAAGAAGTAGTAACCATCATAATATTCAGTGAAATCATGGACTTTATCAATGGCGTGTGGCCACTATTCTAATCAGAATCAATCAACATCATTGCAGGAATATTCAAACAAATTAATGACTATCTCAATTAAACTGAAAGATCGACAAATCTTTACACGTACCTTAAAAACTTTGGGAGCCGCCATGCATGCCATGAAACGTAGTAGCGTTTTCCCGCCGAATGTCGCCATTATTCGACCCATTTTGTAAAAGTTATTATCTTTATCTTCTAATGAATTGCATCTGATCCCAAACGCAGTTGTAGCAATGACGTCATTTGTAAATCTTGTGTATACGTCCTTCATCTCCAGCTTTAGTACTCCACATCCTGTACAAAATATGTTGATATTGCACAAAAGCGTTGTCTTGTATTAATAACAACAAAGAATTTTTTTGTAGAAAAACAAATCCATGAAAAATAGCTATTTCACACGGAAGTAGTAATTGCTTTGAACAGAAAAATACTAACTTTTTGTTTTACTGCCGTAAATATTTTTTAATTACAGTTTTAATCGTCATTTTTATATTTCATTAAGCTTGACGTTATATTATAAATAATAATTAAATTCATAAATCATGTACTCTATGATGCAGAATAAATCAAGGTTAGCTAACACACTTTATTAGGGTTTTGTTATAAATTTATATTGCAGTGTTCTTGAATTAATTAATATTGGGGAACTATGTCAATTATTTTTCGTGAAATTGTATTTCTGTTGAACGCAACCGCAAATTAAAACGACATCCTCTCCCACGTGTTGTGCACAGCAGTTCCTACTGACAGTTATCTTCTGAGTTACAAGTAATGCCATATTTATAACAATAAAATCATAATTTTGTGTTTTCTCGACATTAATTCTAAAAGTAAAGCTTTTATATTCTACTTTCATGTGGAGAGGTCTGTAGTTGCGGTTAATCCTCTTATGACAAAAACTAAATACTATATTATTTGTTTGAGATGTCTGTTTGTTAATTTAACCAGATATGTTTCTGTTACAAGATGATGTTTTATCTCTCTCTGGCATGATATCTTAGCGTTATAAGCAGGTCCACTGACTTTATACCTTGCACATAATATTTTTTTGGGGGAACAGGTTTTTTTTAGTGAGTGTATTATTATCTACATTAAATATCTAGAAGCCTATTTCTTAAATCTATATAAGCATTTCCCAGGGAAATTACGAAGTCCTGAAATACACGTCAAAATATTTTGAAATTTTACCAAAAGTGTTGTGACTTTTAGTTTTGTGACACTCTAGATACATATTAATGAAGATTACAGTAACATTTTTGCAAATAGATGAATCAAGCTAAAATGAAGAAAACCCAGAAACATGCATTCAGCATATCTGTTTGTATTCACAATTGCTCACGCCATGACCATGAGGGTGCACGAAACATTTACTGATTAAGGGTTATTGTATGTGTTCCCCCCTTTTTCCACGTTTAAATTTTCTATATTGACGCACTTATTTCTGTTTAGTTTATCACTGCCTCTAACGCTACATGGAGATTCTGCATAAGTAGTTTAATGACAGTGCAGATATGAACACAACAAAGTCCGTATTTTGAAAAATATTTATGTATGTATAGATAAGTTATGAAAATACAACAGATAAAGAACTAAATCATTTAAAAATTTCATACCCGAAAGAACAAGGTTATATTAACCGAGGGATGAAATACACGTGCAAAAATGTTAGAGATAAATGACACAACTAAACTGTCAGACATACCTTGTTGTTGCAGCTGGTTGTCGACATACTTCGTTAGTTGTCTGCCACAATCAGACACCAGCTGGAACATGAACTTCATCTTACTGGAAGTGAAGGCCGGGGACAAAGTATTTCTTGTTGTTTTCCACTTCTCGCCTGCAGTATATGGATTCAATTCAATTGTTAAATACAAAAATTCATAGACAATATAACCAAATAAATTTGGGCTATTTATGCACGTTAGAATCTAACATTAAATACACTCTTGAATGTGTTTCTGCCACAGACAAACATGACTAATGTTACTTGAAGTGTAGATTTTATAACTAGAGACCCATGTTTTTTGGGGAAAGAATTTTGCCCCGCTTTGTTTCAGTGCCTTGCGTGCACATCTGTAGTTCTGCTTCATGGTCAGTGATTGGATATTTTAACTCTCACAGATTTTATCGGCAAATCACAGACGTGTGGTGTTGCAGGAGCGTTATTGTAATTGGCTCAGTCAAATGAGATATGGCTCTTCACAAAGGGACGCTACCAATAGCCATGAAATAGAATTGCAAATGTGAACGTAAGGCTCTAAAACAGCAACTCATGCACTTCAACAACATCGTAACAACGTAGATGCGATTACATTAGCCGCGCAGGCAAACTAGCATAACTTGCAATAAGAGAGACTAAATGATCTAACACAATACTCCTCTGCCGGTTAGAGATGTGATATATTCTCGAGGAGCGAGGAGGTAACATAAGATTGATCCAAGTGAAGGTGGCACTGGAAGGGAAAATATCAATGGTGTTTCATCAACGGGTAGTGGGTTTCGTAAATTTTTATAAATAAAATCCAAATCGTGCATTATTTTGTGGAGTTGTGCATGTGTAATGTGCATATCGAGGAAATGTGGTATGGTTTATTCGAGTAGTCCAGCAGAGCTGAGAGAATTCTTCAGGATGATGATGATGATGATGATGATGATGATGATGATGATGATGATGATGATGATGATGATGATAATAATAATATTTTTCCTCGAGACACGCATTTGAAGTAATATACCACATTAAAGTATATACTCTAGCTCTTCAAGAAGCCAGGCAAATGTTTCCTTAGTAAATATTCAGTACCTTTTAAACCAAACACGTTCCCGGACATCATAGGTTCCACATCCTCAGGAAACATGGTGCGGTGATCAGTGAAGTGATCGAAGTCCTTCACAGTGATGAGCTTGATGACCTCCGGGTCACTTATCATAATCGTGCGGGTAGTGAATTCGAACCTTCCGACGTACGAGTGACCTTTGAATTTGTTGTAAATGTTCTGGATCTCGGTGGGAAAGACCGTCTGACGGAAGATGATCTTAGCGTTGTTCCCTATGAAGGGTATGGGCCAGGAGAATGGTACGTTCCTCTTGGTAAATTGTCTGACTGTCCACCAGTAGTACATGCACAATGCCAGTATGAGTACCGCTAAAATGTCTAGATACATCCTGCTACTGTGGGATACGTCAACTGTTGAGGAACTTCCTTGAGATCCGCTCTGGAAACAAAATAGAGACAATAATTTAGCAATGTTGTAAGGTACTTAATTATCAAATTTTACAATATTAAATTTTTGTGCTGAGATCATAATATTTCAACATAACTAATGCCACCTGCACTGCCGACGATAGAAAAAATCTGTGATCAGCGATTATGAAGAAGTTCGACACGCACGTTTTGTGCCACCTCTAGTACACTTCGTAGTATCACAGTTCTGCTATGTACGAACTACCGGTGGACTACAAAAGCGTGAGAAATTAACATTAAAATACTTTAACAAATCAAGATTAAAATTTACTGTTTTTAAATTTTATTTTCTATATGTTCAGATATCTTGGAATTATTGCGGAGTGAATAGGTCTTGCACTATGAACGTATAGAAAATGCTTAAGTTTTATTTTTTTAGTTAATATTAAAACGTCAACCTCGCTAATTTACGCCCAAGTTCGTAAGATTGAAATTTCCAACGAAATAATACCACATAACTTATCTGCTTTGTGTAAGTAATGATATAACCAACAGCTTAAGCATTTATAGAGAAATTTTTATGTAAAATAGGTTTACTAAATTTCTAACAGACGTGCAATAGACTACAGAAAGAAAAATTAGGTAAATGTTACATATGAACCATTACTTGAAAGCAATCACTGGGAACGTATACACTCGTAAAGATTTCATAGAAATTCATAAGTCATGCTATGTATAACGAAACAGCACTAATTTTCTCTCTAAGAAACTTGAAGTAATGCTAGGACACTACTTAAATGTTCTGTCAATCCTCAAATATGGCATAATTTTTGGGGAAACTCTAGTAAATCCATAAAAAAATATTTTGACTTCAAAAATAGATAATAAGTGCGGTAGCAGGTGTAGAAAATTTAAGTCACTATAAAACACCTTTCAAAGAACTAAAAATATTTACTTTCACCTCTATGTAGATGTCTCACACTATACTCTTCTTTAAACAAAATCTAAACTTAGAACTAAATAGTAACATGCACAAGCATAACGCACCAGTGAAAACAATGTACGCTTGGTAAGTCGCAGAGCAAATATGTTTGCAGAGAGCCCATACTATAGCGGCATTAAACTTAGAAATAAACTACACATACACACACACACACATATATATATATACACATATAACTCTCATTTGTCTTGTGGTTCTACTGGCAAATCTCAGCCGTATAGCGTCATAACAATCTTATTCTGATCGGTGAAGTGAAATGAGACACGTGTCTGAACAAAGACACGCTGCCAGTAACAATGAACAAGAGCTTTCTATGTACGTAACAAACACGTGGCTAAACCTATTAGGAATGACTAGTCGCTGAGACAAGCACAGCCACCTAAGACACAATTTTAAAACCACTGTGTTGATAATCTGTAGGCTATTCAGGAAAAACTGAGCACTGCTTACAATTTCTGTGTGCCAGTATGCCTCCATCTGTACTATTTTATATACGAAAACTTCCATGTAACTAAAAACTATAGCAAACATTTCACAAGTCTCAACACTTTACTTCTATTGCCTAAATTAATTCATTTTTAAAATATTATTATACACATTGGGAAGTGCTCACTTTTAAGCGAACCGTCTATAATACAGTTGTATTGTGTCTTTACATTGCTAGAGCGACTGCATGATCTTTTATTGAATGTTTGGTTGCCAACTTCTGTCTTGCACCCAAAAATAATCTAAAAAAATGCGACCGCAGATAACAATAATGTAAACAACTGCTGCTTTGTCGCTCATTTCTATTAATCTCTCTTATCACACGGATTACTTCTAACTCCTCAAAAGCCGCGTCCACATTAGCCGATACGATACGGCCTTCTGCAGCGCTAGAAAGAAATTTGTAATTTATATTTCATGTTTGGCGGTCTTGTTGTCTCACCCCAAATCAACTTAAATTCAAGAATTTTCATACAGTCATGTTTTACATAATGATTTTAAATTTTAGTTAAATAGCCTAAGCGAGTGAGAGATTTTGGTCAGCGCTTAACATCTAGGTCTTTAGCGCTTGTGAGGGGCAACATGAGGTGATATGGAGCAGCGCCAGAATGTAAAGTCGGGGAGAAACGGGATATCCCTGAGAAAACCCGCCGACAAACTGCATCTTACGGCACCATTTCTACATGCGAAAATCAAGGAAATCGGAATCGAAACCGGATCAACTTGATGGGAGGCGAGTGGTTTGACCACTCGGCCGCTGCCGCCCCCAAAATTAGCCCAAGTATCTACGTGCTGTTGCCGTTTGTCACTTTTGTAGTGTTTGTGTATACAAGGCAGGAGCGGTAAGGTTGCAATTGACCGACGTATGTAATGTATTATCGCCTCTCCGATCAAGCTACTCAACTCACGCGCAGTGCTTCATTATTATCCTTTTTCCTATGGGACTTTATGAAAAACCCATTTTGGCCAGTTTGAGGGGCTCGAAAATTATGTTTTTAATTAACGTGCCGAATTTTTAAAACTATAGCGACATAGTTTGGAATGCGTCTTCCTTTCGTAGATATACAAATATATTTTGCGGTAAATAGTTTCGTCAAAACAAGAACAGCCGCAACTTGCTGCAATTTGTTTGATGCGCAGGTAGGGAGGGCCTTTAAGGAAGTTCCAACGCTATAGTGTACCACCACTGTTACTCCTGTAGGCAGAGCTAGTGTAACGATTCCACAGCTGTGTCGTGCCGCTGTGTAGAATCTCTTTGCCAGCCGTGTACTGTTACTCTCGACGTTGCCGCGACTACAACATGTAATAGGCCTATTGGTGCGGCTCTGGCGATCAAGCTTCGTGAGCAGAGCCTGTGGTCGGTGAAGACTGTGTTATCTTACCTCAACACTTTCTTGAGACTACGGAGTTTCATTTACCTAAGGGAGAATTTAAAAATCATATAATTACAAGAAATACATTAAGGTATTGTTTTTATAAAACTGCAGCCGAACACAAGACTACGTTTCAACACTGCGCAAATAGACATAGGTAACAAAAAATATACAACGTATAAAGACTAGAAATATTACCTTCAAATTTTGTCTGTTTGTTTGTTGTGCATTTGATTAAAAAATGAAACATATCCGTGCGATAACAGCTGAATCTCCATGTCGTCAACATCTCTCCTGAAAAAAAAAAAAAAAAAAAAAAAAAAAAAAAAAAAAAAAAAAAAAAAAAAAAAAAAAAAAAAAAAAAAAAAAAAAAAAAAAAAAAAAAAAAAAGTACGCTAGCGATGAGTGGTTACTGTTATTGAATATGTCCAATCGTGCTGCCACAGTGGTATAATTAGAGATGATGGTAGGCCTATATCGGGAAAATGTTTTGTGGCAACATATTCTTGAAAACGCTGCAGTTTCTTGCAACATTATAATATGATACGGTGATATACTTCTGACACAAGGTAGCTACCTGCAGGCCAACAACAAACATCAAATATATGACATCGGGATTCTTATTGGCTCAGTCAAATAGGTTAACAGCTCCAAGTACAAGCGAAAGCCAGTAATCTTCTCGTAAGCTGAACGTGTTTTTAAATTCAGCAAACAATAAGGTTTCCACTATAAACCATCATCTATAGGTATAATATAAGAAGGAGGCAGCGACAGAGAGTGTCTGTTGCCTTCTCTGTTGCCAGCGAAACAAGGCAGTTCCCGTTCGATTCCGGAAGATGTTTGTCTATATGGTGAGCATGCCAGTAGATGTGATTGGTCGGCGGCCTTTCTTGGTTATCTTCTGTTCAACCTGGACTTGGCAAAACGTAGTAAGGATTTTATTGCCAGTGTAGACGTGGTTCTGCTTGTAATATGTAGTAATATTCACTGTTAGGTTGATTATTTATAATTAGAGGCACGAGTATGTTGCGTATTGATTGTAGGTCAGGTTGAACGCCAATAACCTGTATATCATTGTAACTTCAGTGATTAGACGACAGCTGTTTTGACACACCTTTGGAGGTTGCAAGCCAGTAGTAAATAATAAAATAATTAGTCGGGCTACCCACTTGTACGGTTAGGAGCCAATGGATATTGGACTTTGGCCGGTGTGGATATAGGACTGAGAAGTCTAGACTGCTACCAAATTAATACGCGGAATACTCGTGCCTCTAGTTATAATTGGTACTACGAGGCTAAAAACTGTATATTTCTATCCCATTATTGTGAGTAGATTTAATTATACGGATATAAGAATTGTGTAGTACATGTTTATAAAAAAAAAAGGTGAAATCATTCCGATACTCACTTTTGTTCTCAGGCTCCGCCCCTGCAATTTCGCTTGTACTCAATAGTCACCTATACTTGTATGTGATGTTTGAGTATTTTTAAACACAGCATTCGATAACTACGTCTGACTGTCATCAAGCAAGTCGTGAGATTAGTTACAACATAACAACTTTATATAATTTTATTCTGCTGTGTTCCTTTCATTCCTTTAGAAAAACTCTAATTTTATTCTACTGTTACCGCCGTAGTGTATCTATTCTACCCTACGTCTAAGTTTGAATTGTTACAACAAATTCGTTGCCAATGCTGCTATATTGCTACCTTCGAGTCACAAGTTTACTGGTTCGTGACCCAGGGAAGCAACGTATTTCTGTAAGTTTCAGATGAACGTTTTATATCGTTTTGACTTGGCATGAACCTTTCCAAAATGTGAAAATTTTTTAAACCATTATACATTTTTCTCGATTTAGAAATCGTTCTATATAATCTACGGCATCTGCATTCTGTAACAGTGTACAATGATGTTATACTCTCTTTTCAAACCACCAGCAAAAGTGAGCGAAACAATAGTAAACGAAAGGGGACGAAACGAAAATTTAATTCAATAATTAAAAGCGTACCAACGCTGAGTCAAATCAAAACAAACTAGGTAACATAGGAAACAGAATAATTTAAATGCCAACTCTGCAATCAATTTATAATTTACATGCTGTGTAATTGATGTTCGGGTAATGCTTGAACATTATACCAGAAATTAACCAGGTCCGTATTGATCGTCAGAGCAGTACAAGGAAAACTACAGGTATGTGTGGAAACGTTTGTCCTCAACAAGTGTGGCACCTCAATCAATGTTGTTAGGATTAAATTTTTTTATACGTGGTCCTCCTACATCGCTCCCAGCTGCAGGTTCCTCACCCCCTCGGCCCAATAATGCCTCAAGAGCAGCCTTATCCTTGGAGACATTAACACTTTATAAACAGAAGATTTTTGCACATTTAAATGTTTACAGCATTTTCAATATTATCATCACATCATTGGTTATTCTTTAAAAATCCCCATACACGTGAGAACGAAACAGGAGAGAACATAAAAACTTTGAACAGTAGAATCAATATAAGACAATAGCTTGAAATTTGTTCCTGAAACAAACTAGCCATGCAAGAAAACAGCGTATACGTACGTAACGAATACTAAATTATATTATAAATAACTTTTGCAGAAAATATGATTTATTTATTGAAGACGTTACCACAACATGGGCTCCATGTAAGAAAGTATAAAGAAATTAATGAACGAAAAAATAACAGTCTACCTGGGTTTTAAACGTTTCTTTTTCTGCGTTTAGGACTTATAATTATACAAAAAATACACTTCTAAATAACTTAGCAACACTAAGTTAAATAATATAGCTTATATTTACGTATACCGCGAGTCCTATAAAAGGCCTCTTCAACGTAGCAAAACTTATCAAATACTACCCAGTCAACAAACATAACGTGGAATTACAATAAACATGTAATCACTGTTTAACGACATACTTGTATAATGATATTTATTTTACGACTGCAAACATCTTCTTTAAAAGCTGTTTTATATTACACAATAGCAAATCTTTAAGGGAAAGATTTGCGAATTAATTAATTTTATGTTATCTTGGACTAATTCTGAAAGAATTAATTATTAATTAATTTATTCTCCGTATGTAGAAATTTATCACATCATATTTTTGAAATTTATTTTTTTTATGTTTGGTGTCATGTGTTAGTCGTATAAATACAGTCAACTTAGGTTTCTTGGGACGGCAGAAAAACTTGGGACACTTTTTCTGGATTTTTCATTTCACACACGGCAGCGCAACCAGTATCGAGAACATCCGCCTAGCTACCTGGGTGAAAGTGTTTTGTGTGTTCGAGTGCTAGAATTACAGAAGCGGTAAGGACGACACAACACGTACATCACGGTACATACTAACCTCTAGGAGCAAGTCACTGACCTGGCGTGCAGTCTTCTCGCCAACAACTCGCCTATATGAGACATTCAGTGGTAACACTATCATTGTATGACGTCATATTAAATATAAAGGTGTATTATAGACGCTTATACTTTTTAAAAGATTCTGCGCAACGGTTTTCATACCTAAAAAGGACAGCAGAAGCACCTATCTTCAACATTTTTGGCAGCGTAAAAATAAATTTTAGTGATACACGGAAGATCTTACATGAGTATATACGTGTGTAGAGTTCTTTGAATGCTATTCATAATCAGACACAACTTACACTGAGCGGTTTTGTAACGGCTGGAGCGCTGCACACCGATCAGCGGCTTGGCAGGCAGCCACCTTAAAGTGGTTGTTTCCTTAGAGTTTAGGATTTAGTTAAATTTGCTCATAAGAAAACTTTTCAGTTGAATATTTAAAAAGAAAGTCAAGCAAGTCATACAGAATACTTAACAGGTATTTCAATGTCAAATGTATATGCTGTTGGTGTGTGCACGTGTGTGTGTGTTCCCCATCATGGTTGTAATTATCTTCAACTGAATGCTTATTTTTCGTTATCAATGGCAAAATTTTAAAGTTAGTTCACAACGAAAAACACATTGCGTTTTGCAATGACTTTTGATCAGAAATGTAATATGCCAATCACAACAGTAGGCGCGCCAGAAAATAAATTGCGCCTGGAGTTTTGTATTATCATTTTGCAGACAATACTGACGTTCCTATGTCCTTACATAATAACACATTTTGTTATTAAATTTTTTAACTTGGTATGAAATACAATGCATACATTTACAGATGTGGAAAATCTAAATTTAGAAAAAGGGAGAGGGTTGAAAGGACAGCCCCCTCCCTTCCCCAAGCTGGGTACGTCCTTGATAGCAATGTTAGTATATTCCCTACATTGTCGATTAGAGTACAGTAATACAGTTTACTGCAATAAGTGATATTTTAACTTACCATACCGATGTATAGGAGTATTAACAAGTTCCTGTGCATTTTTAGGAACAGTAAATTGTATACTGATGTTATAAACACTTGTGTAGTGACAATGCTAAACACTTGATCGTCTTACAATCTGAAGTATGTTAAGTTTCCTATACTGTGTATAGGATATTTATTTATTTATTTGTGGCTTTCATGTGCAGTTAAGGCATATTTGTCTTGTTTTCCACTGGACCCATTACACCTGTTTAATCTTTTAGAAGCATAACCAAACATTTAAAAATAAAAATTTAAATACTTAAAAGTATGTTAAAAAATTTAATGCCCAAATTGATAGGGAAGTTGAAAGAGACAAATACAAATAAATTTGGCCAAATAGCCATATGTCGGAAACAAATAGTTTTCTAGTAATGGGTATTCAGGGGTATCGGGTGTGATTCAGAAGACGACGGTAATTGTTAACGGTACTTTGTTTATTGAGCTTTGTCACAATAAACGTTCAAAATAGGCAACATTAACCTCCGCGCAGATCTGATATCGATGTAGCAGGGTGTCCCTGAAGTGTATTCTAGAACTGTCTACTCGGAGGAGGAATTAGTTGCACGGATACTTGCGGCCGCCACACACATACAACACACACCACACATCTTCCAGGGAACACGGGACTCCTTACTATGTCGATACCTGCTCTGCACTGAGGCCAATAGTGCTCATTTTGAACATTTATTGTAACATTGGTAAAAATAATAAAGTACTGTAAACAGTTGCCGTTGATGTCATCTCAACGACGCCTGATAATTCTGAATATTCATATTTGTTTTCGAAACATGGTTATTTGGCGGAATATATTTGTATTTGTCTCCTTCAGTTTCCCTACTACATTAGGCATTGCATTTTGTAACATTCTGTATTCACTTTACTCTAATGGGAGCAATACATCACAAGTTATCTCGACACATAATATGTCTGAAATAGTGGAGGTGATGACTGAACAGGTTAACTGACAAGTAAGGAAGAATTGCATGAGGTAAACGATTTAGAGGCAGATGAGGAAGTGGAGGACGGGATCACATCGACACACGCACACAAACATACATTAAATTACACAAATATACTCTAACACATATTCACTCGTACAAACACACAGACACGCACTATTTAGGACGTTTTGTTACAGTGATAAAACTAGACGATGCGCGATCTAGCGTTCACAGGCATCATCAAAATGAACGACAATTGTAAATATTTCTTTCTCTAGGCGGTTCCGTCTCTAGTGATCCCGCTGTCGACGAGTAGTAAACTTTCATCGTTGGTGAGCTACAGTTTCTAAACTGAATGGCTTCGTAAATGTTGAAAAGCTATTTTGTAGGTCCAAACCAATTTTTGTTAGTTCTTTATTTCTCCTGGTAAGAAGCACTTCAGGATAGAGGGGATTTTATTTATTATTTTTTAGTTTCGAATAGGAAAGGGATTTTAAAAAAAGGAAGTTTTCATATTCCATGCATTATTGTTTATTCCATGATAGAAATTTACCACGACAGAGATATGCATTACATAAAACTTGCTTTAGATAATTTTTTAATTTGTGCATTACTCTAGTTAGCAATCTGAGCGACAAGCGGAAATAATAATGAAGTGACTGGCGATTCACGCTACTTGAATCAATTTTATGTAATTCTTTAAAAATTAGTAATTTGATGTTTTTTAAAAGTATTTCGTGCATTTCTACTGTTAACTCCCATGCATATTAAGACTTAATATTTCCATTATATTCTGCACAGTAAATTGTTAATAAATACGGGAATATTTATATACGACAACTTTCAGCAGTGCATTAAGATATTAGCTGTATTGAATACCAGCAAAAATAGTTCCACGGAATATTTTTATACTCATTTTTAATATTTTGCTAGCGATAGAAGTACTCACTCACTCATCACCGCACAGCCCAAACCGTTGGACTTAGTCATGAGAAGGGATTTTTAGAAATTCGAAAATTAAAGGATGAAAAGGGGGAAATGTGTTATCAATGAATCCCAGACAGCACCTAACCAAATTAAAAATATTGTTGTGATTTTTGCTTCAGAATGGTTAAATATGCCTTTAATAAAAATGGGTTGTACATAGCAACTGGTGCACTCAAATTATCGAACTTTGTGGGGTATGGAAAGTTAAGGTGTCGAACGAACGACTAGAATACGAAATCGTGGATAACATCTAAACTACTCATCATAATTCGATGGAATTTTTGGCCATGTAGATATTCTGCTAGCGGACATTTATTTATATTGCACTGGGTTGTAGTATGCTTTGATTTCGAGTAAGAAATTGGAAATGGTTTTTTAGAGAACTAAAGAACTGAAACCACTAAATCCATAAAAATTGAAAACAGCAATTTTTTATGATTTTTAGTACGACAATATATAGGGCCTAGGACTCTATAACATCCGAAATTCAAAAATATTTGCGTTTTGATTTTAAGATAATTTTAACATCCGTAAGCCACTCGCGCAGAGATTTTCGGAGGGTAAAATTATTTTAAAATTAAATGGTGAATATATCTGAAATTTTATATTATAATAAAGTCCTGGGTACTATCGTACAAAAATTATGTAAATTACAGTTTTCCATATTTTTGGAATATGTTGTTCCAATCCCTTATATTTCTAAATTCCGTTTTTAATTTTTTACTTCAAAGCAAAGCATACTACAGCCCAGTGCTATATAAATAAATACCCGCTAATAAAATACATACTTGGAAAAAATCCCATAGAATTGTGATGAGTAGTTTAGATTTTTCCACGATGGAGAATTGCTGTCGTTTGCTCGACACCTTAACTTTCCACACCCCTTAAAATAACCTCTGAAATAGTTTGCACCTACCGTGTAAGTCCCGATGAACACACTGTGATAACTCGACCGCGACTAACGGAACTGGGCGTAGGCTGAGGTCAATAGATACTGCCTTGTATAATCAGCGTCAAGGTCGCAGCCGGAGAGTCTGCTGGATCACAGCCTCGCTCACGACCGTTAGCAATGTAAGTGACGCTGGACGATGTTGTAGCGTGCCACGGGAGTTCTTCTTAACGCGAAACCATTGGAATTATTCCTATTTTAAAAATGCATCTCGCTTACTAGAAACACGGCTTTGAGACCTCTCAAAATAGCTAAAAGCGGATTTTTGTTATGACTGCTGTAACTCAAAAAATACGACCTGAATTCGTGTAGAGTAAAACGAGATGCGTCTTTACTTCATATTATCCAAAAATAAAATTTTAGGGTCACTACACGAAGGGAAAAGAGTTCTACGAAAACCTTGCACGACACTTTAGCTCGCTGCGAATAGAGGGGATATGTCTCTCGTCGAGCGTGGTACTGTAATTCTTATCGCTCTGTTGTTCCCATGCATCAGACGCCGAAATATAAAATGGGTACACAATAGTCTTATGGGCCGGGAACCCGGGAAGATGCCCGGACGCTCAGCGCTAACTCGTAGGGGGCGCCAAACTGAAGTGAGTGAGAGATTTTGATCAGCACCTAAGGTTAAATATCCCCATAATAACTGTGAATGCCACCACTACAAGGCAGCACCAAATTAAGCTGATTTTATTACTTGCTTTCCTCTAGAATGAGTCAACCGGTTTTTCAATTTGTTATAGGTAGGCTAAGTTGTGTAGTTTTAACACACAAATTTTAATAATTATATTTTAACAATGAGGGTTATGCTAATAAATGAGTTCTATTATCTAACTCCTGAAATACATATAATTAATAAAAATGTAACCTATTAGGACAACAGCCCAGTGCCAGCAGAGTATAATATGATGAACAAAGTACAAATTACTATAAAACGAGCCGAAAGAGAAATTTGGTGAATCAATTATATTGGTGGTTAGTGAAGGAGGGGGGAGGGAGGGTGGGAGAGCCATGTGTTGAGCCATTGACTCAATGTGGTTGAGCCAAGAAAGAAAGAAGAAGCGACTGCGCTGAGAAGACTGATAACTCAAGGTGCGGTGTGTCATCCTTCGGCTTTCGGCAAATGAAATATTATCATCATTGTGATAGCCACCTTGTAGTGAGGACAATGCCATCACTAAGTAGTACAGAAGCCCGTCAATTATTTCAGTAATGCTGTGATGTTTGACAGCTTGATGTTCACATTATATGTAACGCAACGAAAATGGAAAGTGAAAGAAATACCTCTCCTGTCACAAAAAAAAAAAAAAAAAAAAAAAAAAAAAAAAAAAAAAAAAAAAAAAAAAAAAAAAAAAAAAAAAAAGAAAGAAAAATGCGAGGTTCGGCTCTCCTGCAAAAGAATAAACACTAGGACCAAAGAAGGAAAAGCAGTAAAAAATAAGTAAATTTTTAAGTAGACAGTCGTGGATAAACGTAAAAAGAATTTTTTTTATGTGCATGACTGTATGTATATAGACTATGTGTATGTGTGTGTCGTGCGTGTGTTGTTTTTCTTTGTTTATTTATTCTTTTCATAATGGCAAAGTTAAAGCATGCTGCCTTCTATTACACTTAACCATCCTAATAACATACGTCTGTAAAATAATGGCCGAATAAAAACATCTTGTTACATTTTTTTTTTACTTAAAAATAGCTCAATTACTATTCAACTTAACAAACCAGATTCCTATAAGTTTAAATACTCTTCATAGATGCACTACTAATTCCGACCAAATAGTATATGACTTAAGTTTTTGTGCGTCAAATTTGAAAACCAGGAGTGTAAGCGAGTTCTGCAAGTTGGCTAGTAAACTGTTCCATGTTCGGACAACAGAAACAATTATAGCCTTAAAAAGAACTTGATTTGTGGTTAGGAATGGATAATCCTAAACAATGCAGTGTAAAAAAGAAGAGGATTATGTAAGTAAAGGTTAGGAATTGTCAACTGAAGTGGTTATTGCACCATAAATGATCCAGTCTGCATGTGAAGATGTTAGGATGTGAAGTAAACTTCTGCCATTTACAGATAGGCGGTTTAATTTTTCTATAGTAGGTTGCATGTTCTCGTGGCTTAAGGCCTTACACTACACAAATCCATGCATTTTGTATGCTCTGTAATTTTGCTGATAAGTTCTCTTTTAATTCGGCATACACCACACCACAGTAATTGAGTACAGGATGCAAGCTGATCTACAGGTTAGGTCAGACAGTTTTAATTTTGCGTAGTGGCAGATCATAAAAAGTAAGTTGAAAATATATCTTTAACTTTTCCGTAAAGTGAATACAAAGGAAGTAATGCTATCATGAAAACCGATTTTAAATTTTCTTGAAACAATAAAAAAATTAAGTTATTTTTTATTGTTTAGACATTATTCAGTGTGACGTTACTTTAGATCAAAGTAGTTATTATATATTTCAAAGAATGACATTTTCATACTTCACGAAATTACATTTTGTACTCCAACTATATTCACTTCATGGACAAACAGAAAACACATAGACCTATTCGACCTACTTTTACACAAGCTATTTCCATAACAAAAACTGACGCACTTTGAACGAACTCAACCTGTACGTCGGAATAAATAACACCACGAACACGTGACAGGTGGATTACATAGTCTATTAACACTATATAGTTTAATATCCCATGTCATCTTCCTGTTACAATAGTATACAATTCGTGCATTCGTGATAACCGTGCGCGTTGTAGCTAAATTACTGGCATAGACATTTGACAGTACAAAAACTTCTTAACGTCTTGTTCTTAGTTATTTAATTATTTAAAATGTAATTAATTAAACTTTTCCCCATTTGAAACATTCGTTTTGTTGAGGCCTGTCTGTATGTCTTGACTTTCTATCTGTGCAAAGTAACTTAATTTCAGATTGCTATGAATCTGGCAGATAGGTTGGTTTGAAGTCCTTAGCAACTCGTTTTTACATTCTTTGTCTTGTAATCTTTTAATTTAAAGGTTTTTCGGTTTTTCAATTCATTTGATAAAATCAAGAAATCATGTTGCGCAACTAAAAAAACACTAACTGTCATGGTAAAAAGTTCTTTTTTCAAAAGCTTTCAAGTAATTAACAATTTGAATGTACGATTACGTAATGCTTTGAATTATTTTATTTTGAAGAAGCATAATTAATTGTCACACTTCGGATATGTGGGCAGGATGGTGTAGCTAACCTAATGACGGGATACATTCAGACTCGTGTAAAAACCTTTAAGGAATGCGTTGTCAGTCCTTCTGTAAATATGATCGAACACATAAAAAAAACAGTCGTTTTTCTGTAAATAATTGGCCCGAGAATGACTAGTTCATTATCTACTTGAGAACCTATTGAAGCAAATGCCACATTTTGTCTGTGGATTTTTTTAAAAATGAATTAAGAATGTAAACTAGTTTTGTAGTGTTGCGAATTTCCGATGACGTATGTGTATTGACATTTAGCGAAATTATATAGATACTTAGTTTCGAAAATGTCGTATGGTTATCAAAACTCCACGTTGATCAAGCAGCTGTGGAATGGAAGAGTGAGACATCTATTTGTTTTTGTAAAGACATCATGACCTTCAGTGGACTTGGCCCAAATAATTAGACAATCAGTAAACTATTTGGGAGAAAATTGTTTTTGTTTCGTATTTCGTTTGTTGATTATTGTTTATAATATTTCAAAGTTTTTAATTTTTTTAATTTGGTATTTTACTCCTTAATCTTATAATTAATATAATAAACATTATGTAATTCAAAATAGAGAACAAGATTATGTTTGCTTCCCATTGTTTGATTTTGGTGCAATGGGGCAGTTATTGTTTTGATTGATTATCAATGAATAAGTTATAGAGATTTTGAGCCATCAATTCCGTAATATTTAATTATGTAATTTTTTTGTGTTCTCTCTACACTTACAAACTGTTTTTTTTTTTTTTTGGAAAGTAGCCTACTTTGCAAGCACCAGAAATAAACTTCTTTACATGCAGCCAAGACGCATATACGTATAGTAACATAGGGTAATTTTAGTCACAGAAATTTAACTGTAAGATATCAGATTTCTGCGGTGTAAATTAACCGGCACTTCAAGATTCGTTACTTCGCTGAAGGTACCGCAGTCTTTGTTATTCCAATTAGTTTATTTGATATTTCGTTTATTTCAGTTAGTGGCGCTACCGAGGGCAACGAAAAACGCAACCAATATACGAATGCTATCATAAGCTTCATCAACTGGATTTTGTGAAGAAGTAATACTTTTAACTTATCTTCCTGAATAACTATTTGATTTTTTTTTACTTTTTGCAAACAACGATTAATAATGTAAGCCCTCTGGTGAGTTACCTCCTAATTAAAACCGTGCTCTCTGCCATTTATAGCTAGTTTGGACATTTAGGACGTTTGATTTCGTATTAATATTCGTTGCAGTCAACTCCCAATTACCCACGGGCGGTTTATTCAATTTGCGGCCCTAACTACTGAACATCTTGAACAAAAATATTACACTTCAAAGGTTAGTGTAAACCCTTCTGAATATTTAAAAAAGAATAAAATATATGTAATAAATACGAAGTAGAAAATTTACACACAGTATAATGCGTCGTATAATGATTTTTTTATATGTATATTTATGAAAAGTAATGGATTGTTATTGTAAGTGCAAATAGGTTTTGACCTTAACATGAAAAAAAAAAAAAAAAAAAAAAAAAAAAAAAAAAAAAAAAAAAAAAAAAAAAAAAAAAAAAAAAAAAAAAAAAAAAAAAAAAAAAAGACGAAACCTTCACAGACATGTTAGATTATATGTCCCGAACATTCCCTAAAGAGTCCCGATAAATCCTGCGTCGGGTTTTCCGCCATTTTGAAAAATTAAGCGGCCGTGTTAGATTTTTGTCGATTGTTGGGAAAAATTACATAGCGCACAAACCATTTAATATTTTCAGCTGTTCCTTTCTTAAATATATTAGATATCGAAGTGGCTCTCATGCTGGTTACGTATACTGAACAATTCATAACTTTTTATTTAATTTACGAGGGTTTGAAAAACATGTTTTCTGTTTTTTATTATAAAGTTGTAATACTTCTGCGATTTAAAACAAAATGACTAACAATACGGAAACATGTTCCAAATAATAGTTGTAGAGCGTGAAAGAATCTATAGAAATCAATTAACATAAAACATTTAGGGGATCATATTAAGTTCACAGCGCAGTTTCTTTGTAGTCTTTGCATACAGATTTAGTAGATAGGGCAGTACAGGATGCAACGCATGCGACACAATAGCAGAAATTGTATAAGCAAATTAAAAATATGGTGTAACTTCAGACTAACAACATTCTAAAGCAAATTATATTATTTTAATCTTACTTCATACAGTACTCTGGAATTCAAATTCCATGTCCATGTTAGCAACCCACCGGGTGAAAGATGAAGCATCTCACCGCTCGCTGAGTAGACGATGAATCAGCTCACTGTTAACTGGGTGGAAAATGAAGCTGTCTTCGTATGAATTCATTATTTGGTATTTTGGTTTTATTTCGTCGTCTTCTACGATACTGATTTTCCGATAACCATTTAAAAGACACTGTGACACAAAGTATAATGAATATATTCTTCTGCATTTGTTTGATAACTGCAGTTCCAAGTTGATACTATTTTTCAAATAATAGGGAAAAAAATCAATTTTTTTTTTCATTTTACCTAATCACATTGGAAACAAAACACGTAAGGAAAAAAATCGTCGTTTGACAAACTGTAGTCTCGCTTACTCTAATGGCGAACGCTGAGCAGTATGTGGATGTGTGTTTTGTACGTCGTCACATGTGTCTTCGTATTCCACTAAATGTGATTCTTCTTCAATATCCTCGTCATCTTCTACGTCCCTGTTGCTGCAGCCATGTCCTGCACAATACATGCACATTGCAAACCATTTTAAAGAGCTTCTGTGACATTCGCAGCTTCGCTCACAGTCAGATGTGCAGCTACAGAAAAACAAGATGTAATAGGTCTTCTGGGGCAGAATTTTTTGAACTTGGTATTCGACGGAGACTACCGTTCACTATCTTCCATCCTAAGTTTAATGGATCTAGACGAACACCACGCCATTCCTGCACCTGGTGAAAGACTCTGAGTGAATGTTTTCGAGCAGCTGCGGAAGTTGGAGGAAGTACAGCCAAGTTGAACTGTGAATTGACAGGCATCTTAGCGATGGTCCTCACATATGACTGGTGACGTAATGTCTCAATATCCTTCTCTTTTTGACCCATGCAGTGAGAGAAAGAAAGCTTCACCAGCATCAGTTACAGCATCAGCTAATGCTTGGGGATAATTAAAAATGTACAATTTTTTTTCGGAGCTGCTTACCAGTGCGAATCTTTTTGAAAGGTGCTACCTTGCCTTTTCAATAAATTTATGAGACTGTATCACATCCTGATAAGGCATATAAAACAAGAAGCCAGTCCTTAAATTCCCCTACTTGTTTTTGAATATCTCCTATGTAGTGAATCTTATCAGGTTTTGTATTTTTTCCTGGAATAATCATTTTTAATGATGCATTCAGTGGAGCAAGGGCAACTAGAAGAACTAGCAATTCCGTATATTCACTAATCAAGACTTCTTCGAGGCTTTTTCGACCTCTGCAATAATTGTTGATACAATTAGCACATCAGCATCTGCATCAGCCTGCAGTACCTTGCAGCCTGCGCTTTGCAAATAATGGCTCACCAGGGATATAAGTCGCATTTTGTTATTATTTGAAAGAAATTCAGTCGGTCCAAGGGTGACATGCACAGAATCTTGTACTGCTACATCCACGTGGCAAGCCTTCCCTGATCGACGCAATTGTTCCTCGTCTTTTGTGCTGGTCCTCTGCCATACCCATCAAACACGACATAGGCTTGACCATAGTGTGATGTAACAAAAGTGATATACTGCTGGCATATTTCTTTAAATGTCGCTGGATGCTGCCATACAATACGACGTAGGAGATGTCCACCATCGATTACATACGACGCACATTGTATCGTGACACTGTTTATTGTCTGCTGGGTGGGAAGTTTTGACAAAATTGGCACAATGGATGATTTGTGCCCTTCCTCATTAAGCCTTTGCATATCCAGATATATCAGAACGATGGTAAATTTGCACTGGCGATGGACCACGCAACTGAACAGAATTGTCATAGTGGATTTTTAGTCGTGGCACTGGGATGTCAGCATAAAGAGAAGATTTAGAAGTCACACAAATGATTCCACCCATGGCATGGAAAGTACCATAGCCATCAATTGAGTGCACAGTGCACTGTAAAAAATTTTCACCGTCGATTTACGGAATTTCCGGTAAAAAATTCTCCGGATACCTCCGTGAATTCACGGAAACTTAGTTCTTAATACAGCAGAAGGTTCCGTAAAACAGTTTCGTCACACGGAACTGATCCATATTTACACGTCTATAATGCTACAATTGCATTTATATAGATTTGCAGATTTACCGGCGATGTTATTAAAATATATCCGTTATATTTACATCTGTGTAACTTATAAATTTTCGATTTTTTCTTGCAAGTGTCCACAGTAGACTTACGGACATATAACATATGATTCCGTATTGTATATTTACTACAGACATTTCCGTATTTTACTTTTACGGACACTATTGCCGTATATTAACGGTACATTTCCGTTAAAATTTATAGCGGTGTACATGAGAGTATTTCAAGTGGTACTGAATGCTGGTCGAATTTTTAGTATGTTATTAAGGAATACTAAACAACAGTTGCTAAAAACTCTCACAAACATTTGGTGACACTGTTAAAATAATTTTCGTTGTTTTACGGAGAAGTGCTGGTAAAAAATTCTCCAGAAGTGTCCGTTAATTTACGGAAGGCAACTAGCTCCACTTATGGAAACTTGCATATTTATGTGAATTCTTTAGGATGCACGCGTATTAATGCGTTTGGTTATTTATTTAGTTCCTTCTCGTAGTTTTTCATGTGTTTAATTAATGAAACATAATTACGTATAACTGTGTTACAAAATAACGTTTCTGTTAACTAAACAGACGTTTCCGTAAAATTTCCTGTAAATTTACGGACAATTTTAACAGTGTGTAGTCAGCATTATCGAATACAAACGGTACATAACCTAGAAAAGAAAAAAAAAATATTAGAATTCTTGAAATTGTAAGAAAAGTATTATTTAAGACAACATCAATGTCAAAATTGCTTAAAATTCCTGTTATTAATTTAGAGGACTCAATTTTAGCTCAGGCATGAGTGGTGACAGATTTTTCAAACTTGACAGCTTCCTTTTAGGATGCACAGATTCCCAAATTGGCCAACATATCAATAAGAAGCCTTGAACTATACCGTCCATGAAGGCAAACACTCAGGGCAAAATGAAGGGGAGAGATGAAAGATCGTGGTCGTACAGCAGATATAATGGCGTGCTCGATAGCCACACATTTCCTCATTCCATTTTTGTTCCCCGACTGTTTAGTAGGTTTGATATAGGCCGTTCGGAATAAAGTGAACACTAAAAATGTGACCTTTGAAAAATATCACTAGCCATTACTGCATATAATTCAACATTAACTATAGTTGCCTTGCTGCTTGTATGGTTGGCAACGAAATAACACAATATAGTTCCGTGTTTATTCATATTTAAATACAACAATACTGAAACAAATTCAACCGACAGCGATATAATTGTATTTTGTATAATTAATAAACTTCTTTTTTATCAAACTATATAGGTACCTAACGACTGAACAATTTATCTTACACGCGCAAACATAAAGTGACGTGTCTCAGGAGGTTAGACTTTTCCCGTCGTTAGCCGTTACACGCGGAAAGATACAAATTGGCTGGAAATAGATCTGTATCAGGGCTTTTTCGAGTGCTCACTTTATTCCGAACCGCCTATAATATTGTTAACCAACAGGCTGAGTGATTCAGGGACAAGTTTACTGTTACCTATTACAATTTCTTCTCTTGATGGAAAAACAGAACAGTCATAGAGTCGGGATTTAAATGTCACGGCGGATAATATCGACTGCAGTTTGAATGATTCTCTTCTCCTCATCAGCGACATTCCCCTTACGATTATCATACCATTTATTACAGACAATCTTATAGACTATGCCTGAGAAACACACACTTCTTGATTTTCCCACAGTATCTGTAATATTTATGCTATCTCCATACTTATTAACGAGTTTCCTCTGTAAATGTGCGACACTATATGGTTTAACATCAGGATTTAGTCTGCCAAATATATCGGCCAGTTCTTTGAGTGTGTATTGGCACTCATCATTTTGTTCTAGAAACTGACAAAGTTCTTGAAATGCAATACCTCTATCCTTACTTTCCTTCGACCCCCTTTTCCCACACTGTTCTCTAAAGGTTTTGTGGACCCGACCACCTGGAATCTAGAATAACAATACCTATGGTATCTGCCTTCAGCTGCAACGAGATCAATCACACCTGTCAGTCGTAGTAATAATTCTTGCGCCCATACACATTCACTTCCCCTTGCGTTTGCAAACGCCCGAGCAGAGTCGGCTGTGTTCAGAGTTTGAACCTCACTCCATTCCTCTTTATATGGATTCCGGCATTTCGACGAGTCAATGCATTGATGCTCACAAAATAGACAGTGTGTCTTAAAGTTAAAAATTATCCGCGGAGATACGCGTTTCCCTGAGATTCCAGGTGTAGTGGCAGGTTAATTTGGATTGCGATTGTACCATTTACGGCACTCAACTTGCACTTCAATAATTGCTTTTCTTTCAAGTGCATCTTTAACTTCATCCTTTCGAATCTCACTGCATTCTAAAACATTTTTTAGTCCTTTTTTAGTCAAGATTACCGTTTCACCTCCTTGATTTTTACAAGGTTGCAAGCAACCAACACTCCATATTGTTGCATGCAACTCTTACAAAAAATAGCTCTTTCGCAATACAGTAGTATCTACATAACACAATAAACAAATACGAATGCTTTTTGTCTCTTTTTTAAAAAACATTTCATTTAAATAAACAAAAGTCAGCACATGCACATTCTTGTTAAGTCTGCTAGACGAGATTGGCTTCCGACCTGCACTGACTGGCTTACGAAATATAACTGCACGTGTTCATCAACCTCTCTTAACCCTCGCCCTACTTCCCCCTCCCTCTTTACCAGGCCACTCCAGTTGCCCCTCCTCAATTGTCTTCTTTTTTTCAATTTGTAACAGTTTATTCATCCTGCAAAAAATTGTGTACTGACTTTAAGAACCATTAGAAGAAGTGGCGGCCAGTAGACAGAAAAATAATGAAATATTCTCATGATGTAGGCCACATGAGCTCTGTCACCAACATGCCACGCCTACAAAGAAACTGCGCTGTGAACTTAATATGTACTCAATATGTTATATGTTAATTGGTTTTTACAGATAGTTTCACGCCCTACAACATTTATTTGGAGTATTTTTCCGTATTGTTCGTCATTTTATTTTAAATTGCAGCAGTGTGGCAATTTTACAACGCATAACAGACAACATAATTTTCAAACCCACGTAAATGAAATAAAAAGTTATGAAATATTAAGTATTGCCTATGTAACCAGCATGAAAGTCACTTACATATCAAATATATTAAAGAAAAGAACAGCTGAAAATGTTAAATGGTTTGTGTGCTATGTAATTTTTCCCAACAATCGACAAAAATCGAACATGGCCGCTTAATTTTTCAAAATGGCGGAAAACCCGACGCAGGATTTTTCGGGACTTTTTAGGGGATGTTCAGAATAAGTCATCTAACACGTCTGTGAAGGTTTCGTCTTGTTTTTTTTGAATGTCTAGGTTTGAGTAAAATTTCGTCTAAATGCATTGTACTATAACGCACAGTTGCCAACACTTGTGGTCATTCAACGCAATAACAGTTTCCACCATAAAACATACAGTTGCGGATTATCCTAGATTTTATACTATTAGCCGTGGCGTCTGTTCTCGTGATTATCGCAGAAAATAAGAGGTTGCATGTAATTTATTTTGATCAGTTCTGTAGCACATTGAAGATACATTTTCAGGCGGCTAAGTTTCATGTCACACATTGACATAGTTTTTTTTTTTTTTTTTTTTTTTTTTTTTTTTTTTTTTTTTTTTTTTTTTTA
>PNEQ01030137.1:8864-31701 GCA_003012365.1 Medauroidea extradentata | reverse complement strand
TTCCTTTCCGCTAAGATAAACAATTTATCAAAACGTATTTTTTATCAATTTATGAAATACTTTTTTCGCTCACAAATTTAAGAAAAGGCTCCAGCAATCTTTATTTACTTTATAAATTTAACAATGAAAAAAAGTGGATGGAGTTTGAGTCCGACCGCCCGGAAAACAGCGCCAAAAAGTACGACATTCTCGGTAACTTGACGAACTACAGCCAAACAACAAGAGGGTCATGCAAAATACATTGGTAGATAGGCGAGTGTCCAGACCTGTTCTTCTACGGCCGCGATCTAGACTATGTGAAATTATCCACCACCAAGTTCAGAACACTAATTCACTTTTGATGCTTCTGTTACGATGATATACATATTTAAGGACGCCAAAAAACTGAACCAAACTCAAAATTTCGGTTTTGAATTTTTTTAACCCGTTATAATGGTATAAATGATAAAATTAATACATCCGATGCACATTTCAATGGTACACAGTATACAAACATTTTAATATCAAAGTTACGATGTGAAAATTTTGGATTTTTGGAAATAGCTCTCGCTGAAGCTTAGACAGTGCTAATTGTAGTTATCGTATATTGGATAAAGAGACATGAACAGAAGTATAGCCAGTATACGAGGTAGAAACCAAGGCAGAATCAAGTAGTTCTTTTTTTCTCAGTGAGCAAACAGACTTGTCGAAATGACGTATACTCGAATAACAACCAAAATAAGTATACTAATGCGTTTGGATGCGAAATGTTTGTGACTCTTTAAATCAGTGTTCGTATGTCAACCGACACTTAATGTCGTACTGTACTGTCGTGGACATACTTCATTACAATATTATGTCGTAACAAAAAATGTTAGAAAGATTAGTCCACAGTAGTACAGTACGTTATTCTGTCACATTGCAAGAAACATTTAAAGACATTGACACTTATTGTGTGTATAAATGAAGTTTTATGTTACAATGAAATAATTGACACAGCAAAGATTTTGATTATTTAATTTTAGTTTTAAATGTTGTGTCTCTCATTCGTTCAGGGCGTCTAGGCTATGTATGTTTACTACTTTTCGCCTTTGTATTTAGTTGGCGGCAAAATATTCCTTTTTTTAGTTTTAATTATCGTCACTATTTCTGCACGTGTCTGTGACCTGAATGGCGCACAGGCTCTGTTGAATGTAATGCTAAGCAGAAGCAGTTTGAATATTCTCCAGCAAACGAGAAATTCTTACATGGCAAAACGATGCCTGGATAGCTTTATCTCAGAGCACAGTTAAATCGTTATACGACTCAGCGGGCAAACAATACAGACTATGGGGCAACACACAAATGATACGCTCATAACACACATTACAGTTGCAATACTGAACTTTCACGCTAGATCCAAAATCACATCAGTTTGAATTGGAATCGTCAAAATATATCTCCTTATAGGTTAGACTCATGCTTGATTAAAATTAAATTCCGGACATATTTTGTAAAATTTTTGTAATTGAATTCAAAAACTTACCGCAGATCCCACCTGATGTTATATGTTATCTAAACTACACAACTGAAATTAACGAAATTCAAAACAGATGGCTTAAATAATTGACACCAAAAACATTATTATCGAAATCTTAACACTTAAGTCAATATTTCCTTTATTTTAGTGAATTTAGAAAAAAATATTCGATGAACAATACTATCAAGTGATTACAGGTTAGGAAAGTATAAAAACGTTTGAAAACTAGTCACAATTTTAAATAGAAATGTGAAAATAATAAAATACGTACGTATTTTCCTCTAAATTTTTAACATCGTGGATTTTTTTCAGTATGTACAGTCAAGGTAATTAAGTCAATAGCAAAAACCATTAGGCTTAATTGAATAATGATTTTTATTTGATATTGGATTTGTATTTGTTTAGATATATTGTATTTTATAAAATTATGATTTACAATTAAAATGCACTCTATCACAAACAAAAAGTCAATCTATACGAGTTTCAACAAAGTTATTTGCGATAGTAATAAGACATTTCTCTCAAATTAAGACGACATACGCAATCCCAAGATTCGCCATTTTTCCTGTTTCAGTGTGTTCTGCATGAGCATACCAACCTCACGGCATAACAAAACATGTTATCTGCCCACATGGCCGCCAAGCGAACTATATGCAAGAGGCCTGTATGGATTGTATCCACCTCCAGTTCTCTTACGCTTCAGAAACATATTGTCAGATGTTCAACAGGCGTAATAGTATTTTTTTTAAGGGTGTCGTTTACCGCACGTTTCAAATCAGTTACACTATCGTGAGCTTAGTGTAAGGACTAGGTAACTTAATATTTCCAAATATAATTTATCTGCAGATACCTACACTGCACTTATGAGAGTTCCAACTGATGGGTATATATATATGTTCATATGTGTGTCAAGTAGGAGTATTGTTGCAACATAAGTTTGCGTTTTAACACACAACTATGTGTATTACAATAGCTACTTTCAGTGTTACAAGTAGATGTCTCCAGCTACCTAGTTACCTAGTTGTTGTATTAAGCCCACGATATAAACATAAAGACGTTTTTTACTGAACTATTCCAAATGCACCGATTGTGCCAACGTACGAAAACTGAATACACTTCGGACAAGGACGGAATGTCAATCTTACGACTCTATGCTTATTAGTAATCAAAGAAATATTTGTGACATACGCAATTGCAGCAAATGGATTGGGGGGTCGCAGAAAACCAGAATAAACACACAGACAAGTAAACATCCAAGCAACAACAAAACAAGAAAATAAATCGACACAAACAAACACACATTCGGTGTAAACCACGAAGAAAGGTTGTCTGGTTGCCTATGTCTTTCGGGCTGGAGCCGCGTCGTGTTGGTATCTTGTACCGACGTTTCTCCGTACCTTATAGTAGACATCTTCAGGGTGTCTCGAGCAAGACTGAAAGACAGGCCGCCGTCGCCGCCAGATTCTCGTATACCATCCGAGGCCAAGCAGTCACAAGACCGGAAAACGTGGTTCCTATAACTCGTTGGGTGAATCGTAAAAGACAAAAGGACCCCGACTGACTAGTTGCAAAACACAGAACTGGCGGCGGGGCAGGTGTATCTGTTTTTTTTTTCTGGGCTCCGGACACGTGTTTAAGGTTTGAAGTAAGTTGTTTCTATAATTAATAAATGACGAGCAGGTGTTTCGGCGGCGAGTGAAGCTCCCAGCAGCCACAAAGACTGGTGTGATGTAGTGTTATGTAGTCTGTCTAGGGAGGTTGGTGTTGTCGGCAAGTGACTATGTCAACTCGTAGAGTAGTAGAGCGCGAGTCCCTATACGACCATGAGAGCAGCTCTCAACAATCCCAGTTGAAATACAGCCAGGCCACGGGTTTATAAGCCGTATGGCCTGTACGTACATTGAGATCAGGACTGACACTCGATGGTTATTACATCGTGTAGCGTTTATGAAAAGAAAATTGCGTGTTAGTAACACTTCTCTGTCCAAAAAGTACCGAGATTAATACTTGATCAAAAGTATGGTCATCCAGTGTGTTTGGCGTGATTCGGCCGTCAAGGGGCGTCGATAGCTGCTAAGTCTTGAAACTAGTTTTAAAGGTAGAGTTCCCTTTGTCAAGTTATTATTATTATTTTTTTTTGTTTTCGCATTTAAATATTAAAAAAATATCTTTTTTCAGCCTTTGTTGATTTCGTTTTTTTTTTATTTTTAACATAATTTCGTATAATGCTATTTTCGCCTTATGGCTCGTCACTATTATCCAGATACTTATAAAATACTTTTCGGTCACGTTATACACACGTCTGGGCCCGCCAGGCTGCGCTGTGCATGAACATAATGCAATTTTTTCTCGAATATTGGGGGGGGGGGGGGATATAAGTTTGGTTCCGCATGGACGAAAGAACCTCCCCAGCCCTGGCTGTTAAGCTATATAATGTATTTTTAGGTCAGAAAATTGATGGGTTAAAATTATATTTAGTAAATTTTATATAGATTCCATATAATTGAATATTTATTGTAGTAACATGCTGATTACTGAATTGCAATATAGTTAACATATTGTAAACTGCTGATATAGTAGTTCCGGACGGCGAACTGGGTACAGAAAACACTCACCCAGCCGCGGCCCTGTCATTGGGTAACCCCTGAAAGCCAGGCCGTAATGTGTCATACGAGGCTGTGCTGTCGTGCGATCGAAAGTCGAGGCTTCCGTAATTGGTGAGTGTAAAACAATATGCACCCCGAAATTCTAGTTTCAAATCGTTCCAACGGCGGCGGAGCGTTGTAACTGTCTTAGCTTGGCTTTGGACCCGTAGTAAAGGCTGTGGAGAGAGGTTGTTGCCATTAATAAGATTACGTGCTTGTGTGTAAACGGCGGGGGAGTTCAGCTCCCATCCAGCTAGGCGGGAGTGATGTAGTGTCGTGTTGTGTATCTCAGTGAGGTAGGCGCTGTCAGCAAGTGACGAATGAACGCAGCAAACATACAAATATAACTACGACAAACAGAAAAACCCAAGGAAACGAAACTAACTTCTGTCTGTAGACGACCCAACAGAGGGAAACAAAATATGTCGAGATACTTCTTTGATTACTAAGTGCTAACGTGTCCTCACTGCAATAATAGTTTAAAAATAACACAATGCTCATTAAAAAATACTGAGTCGAAGCCTTACAACAACATAGCTAAAAACGGCCTTCTCAGGCTGCCGTTATTCAAAGTACACTAACAGGATGTTTGCGAAACTCAGATACAAATGTGCATTGAACTTTTGAACAATACAATTTTGTGATCACCTCTTAAAGACACATAGTAAAAATGGATCGACGAAATTTGCACGCTTATTCAGCATTGTAGCGATGAGGCATTTGTACGCGCTCCAAGGTCGCCGTTATAGCTCCGTCGCTTCTGGTCTTCTAAAACCCAGGGAAGTGACGCCCTTAAACTAATTAAGATTGGGCAGGGTTGTTACCATAGTATTATATACGTCAGTAGCGGTCGAAAATAACATTAGTGCCGCAAGTTTCCGTATTTACAATGCTATATAAACTACACACAGGATGAACTGAACAGTATTGTCTACTGTGATTTGCAGAACACATTTTCATCGTCTTGTACAAGTTATCGCTAGACGGGTCACGTCTATGCCCACATATATTACTCAACAAAACTGTTTTTTACTACGAGCGGAAATAGTTTCTCTTCTCTCACCCTGTCCTGTTGGGATAGTATTCAAGCCACGAGATCCCAAACCACATAGGTCTCTACACTGCATGGTCACCTCTAACATACGTTTCGATATTCATGATAATAGTAAACCGAGAGATAATTTCCTAGAAACCTTATGGTATACAAATGGATTGGGACACAAGTATTAATCCCCACCTTTTAAATTTTCTCTTGCAAGCGTAAGTTTTATTTTTGATGCCAAGATAATAATCCGAATAAACAGACATATTGTCATAGTTTACTTGTTTCCGCTAACTAAATGTAGGTCAAGTATAATATCTGCCATTTATCAGTCATTTTTTAACGATACTTACATTAGTGCATATTAAATTATCCGTAGGGAAATATTCCAACTAAAGGAGTCTAAATGAATTAAATTACATAATCCACAGTGTTGTCGTTGTCATCGTATAGACAGAACAGTACATACACAACTTTACATATGATAGAAACATTCTTACATCTGATGGAAAGTGCAACCTTCCAACGGATATAAAATTTAGCTGAAAACAGCATAATGTAATATCAGCTATTCGTCACTGTCTCAATTTTTACATGCGTATTTCTTGAGTTAAGAGGCTGTCGCTCGTAATACTGAAAAAAGAAAAATTTCTTCATGAGATTGTTAGTTAAGAAACATTTCTCTATAAATACATTTGCTGGACATCTCGTTGACTGTAACACCGTCTGTAAAATTTTAAATAAAATACGTATAAATTTAAGTTATAACACTAAACATTTAGGTATTCAAATGTATCCCTTCGCCTAGTTGTTAAAAAAACAATATTTAAAAGAGGGATTGCAAAACTGACATCAGCATAAATAGTACATATAATTTCTGATGTTCCACTATTCAGTACAGTTGTGACGACATTAAGGCGTTGTAGATTTCTTCCTGGAAGTAAGTCCTATCCAAAATCCTCCTTCAATGCTCATGGAATTGGTGAGCTGAACGGGAAGTGGAGTCTTGTCAATAACTTGGAAGTCGAATATTGACAACAAATGGACGAGTGCCACCTTAACTTCCATTAGAGCAAATCTATTGCCTGAAAATATAACGAAAATAACAATATACTGCACTGAAGTAATAAGCTATTCTTACGAACATGCATTAACAAACACTCTGCTGATTATTAAACAATGACAAAAACACGTAAGTGTCTTCGGAGAATTAATTTATATTAATTAACATACCTAATTACCTTATTGGTTGTGTCAGATCTATCATCAGGTCCAAAATAAAAATTTTTGAATTTACAAAACATGGCTCAATTGACTGACACAATTGAATATTATAATTTTCAGATTATAAAAATTGCATGGACTACCTTCCGAAATACCAGACATGTTTAGTTCTCTCGGATAAAAATAAATATTAACTTAACAGATTTCAAGTGGATAAAAGATTTCACTTACACTAAACATATTGCACATATTTACTCCTATATTTGACAGTCACTTTTACTTGCAAATAAAGTATATAAATATGTTATTTGCGTGTAAAAAAGATGTGATTTTCTTCGCGAGTTAGTAAAATTTCATGAGTTCAGCGTGCAAAGTGACTCTTTTATTTTGATTATTACAGACCATGGTTAAACGCTGGTTTTGGGTTAATTTATTTGACTGTCTGTTTTGAAATATGAATTTCTGTTATGTAACTCGAACGTTTCAAAGATGAAGTTATTTATGTAATCATTACATACTTTGTTAGGAAAAGAGAATACCTATCATTCTCACTGAAAGAAATCAGCAGACTGCATTAAACATAACAGTTCTGTAATGACATTTTAGGGTAGCGACAACCAAGATTTAGTATCAGCAACATAATGTTCAGTAATATTTTACAATCCAAATTGCTACCAGAGCTATATAAGTTAAATACTGTTAAAAATAATTTTGCTGCAGGAACAATTTTTTTTTGTAGCAGGAACAGTATGTTCTGTACTAGGAACTATACAAATTGTTTGAATACAATCCTAAGAGTATTGTTACGATGACAGAACACTATATTATTGTAAATCCAACGTTGCCGTTTAATTGCTCCATAGGAATGTTTGGTAGACTATACCTTCTTTCTTTTATAATTTAGAGAAAAGTTATATTACATATAATATCGTGAACTGTAAGAGATACGGATACCCTTCGATTGTGTTATAATTCGAGAGTTAGCCCTTGTATAAAGAAAACCAACAAATATTGTTATCGCAACAGAGCAGTGGACTGTAAAAGGAACTATCTGATTCTGTTGAGTTTACAGAAATAACATTGTAGAGTTAACAAACAAGTAAAGTTATCACAACAGTGTCGTGGGCTGGAACAATCTAATGCTAGTGAGGTTACAGAACTAGTCCTGCAGAGTTAACAAATGAGTATAGTAAACACAATAGTGCCTTGGACTGTTACAGACACCATCTACTTTGTTCAAATTACAGAACTGGTATTGTACAGTTTATAGACAAGTATGGTAGATACAACAGTACAATGGATTGCTGGAGGTACCTATGGCTGCGACAACAGTGCTCTATTGTGAGCTTCAGGAATATCTTGCTACTATGACTTGTTCTATTAGCTTTGAAATATATTTTCAAGTTTTGCTTATTTTGTTTAATACTATTTTGGACACCTAGCTATAATTTTTACACAGTCGATGAAGGCTGTCTTGTACGAAGTTAGCTTGGGACAGAGGTATTTGTCAGATGTGTTTATCGTGTTGAGATGCAGATTTACCAACAAATAAACGAACGATTGCCACGAAAGTATACTTATACGAATATAATAAACAGTATCTGTCTTTGAAACGAGAATAATATTTAACGGTTTTCAAATTTGTCTCACGTCAGGTTTTTGCGACGATGTATCGAACAAAATTATACACTGTATGCCGCTCTAAACAATGCACTTGAAGTGACTGCTGGGACACTGTGAGGCATAAGAACAGATGGTTAAAATTACTTACATTGCTGGGAGTACTATACAGCACTGTAAAAACAATAGAACAAATTGTTATAATTACAATACTGTATTGCAGGAGACACAGTACCGTAAAACCAAGGAAACATATTGTAAAATTAACGTACCGTATTGCTAGGAGTACTACACAACACTTTAAATAAAGGCAACAGAATATATTGTTAAAATTACAATACTGTATTGCAGGAGACACAGTACCGTATAACGAAGGGAACATATTGTAAAATTATCGTACTGTATTGCTAGGAGTACTACACAGCACTTTCAAGGCAACAGAACATATTGTTAAAATTACTATACTGCATTGCTGGGAGTACTAAACAACGTAGTAAAGGCAACAAAACAGGTTCCTTATTCTGTAACTTCTCCTCGGTAACGTCAGTCATTCGTTACTGACGTTTGATAGCGTCAGTGATACAGATAGTCACGCGTGACTATTTTTCAATGGTATTCTGTTAACCATTTTTGTAACGTTATTCAACAGCTTTGATATAGGTTTGGCAACATTGTAGGAACCTTTCCGAAACTATTAAAATCGTACCATAAATGTTATATTTCTGGCCATTAGTAGTAAAACGCGGCCACACGATTTACATCTTGCTGTGCGGCAACGTGAAAGTGTTTTTAGGTACAAGGTTTGGTAATGGATCATCTTTGTGAAATGGAGGCAGAAGCTACGGCGTTTCGTTCTAAGAGAACGACTGTTAGGAGTACGAAATAATGCTGAATTTTACGAGGGAAAATAAGGAATGTTTCAGAGGTAAATTTTGTATCAAAATGATTTTATTTTTCGTGTATGAACAATCGCCTAAATTGATCTTCGTCCATTTACGTTAACGAATTTAGGGTATAACGTATTTGCCTCTTCATCAAACGCATTTGCCTATGCTTTTCCTCATCTAAGAAATCTAACCTTCGCAATGCCGCCGCCATATTTACAATTTCACGCACACAGTCCCGCTAACACCACCTCCTAGTTGCTGTTACATCAAGTCGCTCACGAATTGTTTGAACGTCAGCCACGGCGCCATGAAGAGTTACAGAATACGAATTAGTCTCGTAACGATAGTCACGTGGTGACTGTCTCTACGTAAGGAACGTATGTTAAACACAAAACAGTTACAGAATAAGCGCCCAGTTAGTTAAAACTACTATACTGCGTTGCTGGGAGTACTACACAGCACTTTCAAGGCAACAAAACAAACTCTTAAAATTACCGTACTGCGTTGTTACTAGAGATGTAGACATGTAAGAGATTGCTAGTACTACAGATTAGCATTGCTGACAGTATCCAGCAACTATGTAAACGCTACAATTAATCAGTTTTCTTGGTATTACTATCTCCATTTACCATATGTAGATAGTAACTGTGACCAGTCAGATAGCCGTCACTAAATTAACAATAATGGATGGTTGGAGGAACCATAATTCCAGTGTCAAATTAAAATAATATTAGTAGTTAAACAGGATCCTATAAACGCCCACAATTCGGCATACTTTAAAATTCTTAATTCAAACTTATTTTAAATTACCATGCATAGTGTTAGGCTGAGAACTTCCTATGTTAATGGAAAAATATGCTCCATTAATAGAGTTTGCTACTCTCCTTGATACTTACAAATCATTTAAATACTGACCTCAAATTAAGTAAGCCTCAAGGTTGCATCCCGATATTAATTTGCGATGTTCAAGAGAATGGTGGCGTAACTTCACGTTGTGCGAAAAATGGCGCAGGAGCGTTAGAGCCTATGCGATATTCGTTAAGTCACTGAAACACAGCCATAGTATACCTAAAATTTAAAAATATAGTTTAGTTTTATAGTTAGCTGCGTTGTACTCATAGTCTGAAGACTTTCTCGTTGTCTTGGGTTACAAGCCACTTAGACACTGGTCCGGCGCTCACAAGTTTTCGAATACCAGATCAAATAATTGGGATTCCATGACACACAAACATTTCAGCATCCAAACAACACGAGCACTAAGTCTTACCATCCACATATCCACTGAGGACTTTCAGTAGTATCGTAGGCACGTAAAACTAACAGTTAATACAGGCTGTAATATTGGTCTGCAATGACCCTTAAGGGTGTTCACTGGGCAAAAATTCATAATTATATATTTGCATAAATAGTGTTCGTTTTATAGACGTTACTTGTGACTACATTTCCCACTTGTAAACATTTTTTAGCTGTCTCAGTTTTCCCATAGCGACATGACAAAGTCAGAATTTGCAAGTTACTGGGACATAGAAACAGGTGCGGCTCGTGGATTTCGACACAGGTAGGGCTGCATACACGAGGAGGAACACTTATCCCCCAATAAAAGTAGGGGGTCCGGGGGTCCTCCCCCGGAAAAATTTGGATTTCAAGGTGCAAAATGGTGCTATTTTAGCAGTTCTCGTGTCTAAATATTGAATACTTATTGGTAGATTTATTAATATTTTTTAAAGAAACATTCGGTTAAGGGGCCTCCCTAGTCGCTGGTAGAGGAAATCAAAAACATTTCAAGCAGTTACCGCTATTCCATTTTCTCAAACAGTTTAAAACATTTCAAGATATTAATTTTTTTAGACCAAAATTCACAAAATCCACAAAAATAATTTTAACAAATTTAACATGCCTCTGGATTACTGCAATTGTTATAGAACAAAATTCACAAAATCCAGATACATAATTGTTACAAAATGTAACATAACTTTGGAGTACTGTGTTGAGCACTTGGCGTAGCAAGTAGGTGTAGAAAAACAAGGGTAGCTGCGTGGAAAGTTACGCCAAGTCGAAGTCACATCAGAGTGTTCTGTTTAGACATCGGATTGACATCATAACTCAGTTGTTTTTAAGGTTACAAATCACAATGTTTCACATTCAACAAAACTGCACTGTTTATTTAGTGCAGTATAGTTCGTGTTTTTTGTACACTTTTAATTTTACTACACCTCACTGTATTTGAAAATGAAAATATTAAGTCAAAAACATGGTCACTTAACCAATGTGTGGATATCTATTACTTTTACGTGAAGTTCATTCGTCGATCTTTTCTTAGAACAAATTTCACAATAACTTGTTATACAGTGCTCACTTTATAGTGAACGGCTTATATAAGTTAAGGGCCGTATGCAAGGAGGGAGGTTAGAGACTTCAAACAACGACTTTTATAAATTAAAGAAACGAAGGAAAATATCTCGTAAAATCGTAAATATTAAAAGCCGCCTAAATAAATAAATTCAATGAAATAATAGGTATAGAATGGTAAATTCTGATGGCAATTCCCCCTATTACGAAATACTAGCGTATAGGGAGGTTACATTTGTTTATGGCTTTCTGTCTCGTCTACTGCGGAATCATAATTAAGACAAATTTTCAAGGTATCTGAAAATGACGTCCAGTAAAAAATACCCCCTTTGTATTTGATAAATGGTTATGGTGGTGGCCGGACAGAAAATGAAGTTTTAAAATTTTCGTCTATGAGTTTATTTTACTTCTCTGCCATATGGTTCGGTAAAGGGCTCGGCTATATAGTACATTCTTTAAAATTGAATAACAATGTCACACCCATTTTACTTTGTATTTTTAAGTTGGTATTAATTTATTATTTGGTATGAAGTATGTTATAATTTGTGTGAAATAATAGGCTGCAAAAAATGTTTGCTGTAATGCCTAGGCGTGAAGGAGCAACATCTAAAACTTATCATTCCGCCTCGAGAAAACTGTTGTAATTTGAGGCGATTTTATGGCAGAATGTTAAAAAATAAACTATTCTTTTTGGCGTAATAGGTTTAAAAATTTCGTATATGTAGAAATATGATAATTTAGACCAGATTTTTTAAAGTGTGTTTCAGCTGAGTTTTGAGTGAAAATGTAGTTAAGATATTAGCATTTTTTTTCACTACTTAACTGAGTCACATACACAAAATTTGAAAAGTTCGTAGAAAGCGCCACGGTGTGTAGGACAGGTCATGAAATTGTGGTAGAATTTACTGCAGTGATGTCGCGAAACGAGCAAGTTGAGTGACAAGTTGCGTCTGTCGTTAGTGCAGTGTAGCGTGGTGAACTGTGCCGGCGGGTCTCTGCTGCCTACTCTGCTGCGTGACGTCATGTGCTGGGGCTGGACCGCTGGCAGCCCACAAGCGCGCCATATACAAGACACCGCCGCCCCGCTTCTTCTTCGGGTTCGCCCACCACCCCGCCTGAGGCAGGAAACGCGTATACAAGTGAATATTCTGCATTCCTCAGACTTCGCGATCGACTGACGGTTTTGGCGAGTAGGTAATTCAAAATATATCATTACAAATTATCTTCTGTAACACCAGCTGTGGAAATTAAAATTATTTACTGTAATTCCAAAATAATCAGGGAGGGCTGCAGCCCTATAGCACAAACCGTCACTGCATAGAAATAACAAAATAACAAGAACTAAGTACCTTACTAGAATAAAAAAAATTTACACTGAAATGAGATATTATCGGTCATATTCTAAATTTTTTAAAAACACACAACAAAGTCCTTTTGTATTTAAAATAAAATTGCCGTAAATGAAGTAAATAGACATTATTTTTAAGATTGTTTAAAACCCTACAAAGTAATTTCATTGTGTGTTTTTTTTTATATTTTAGCAAATTACCTAAAATATCAAAATTCAGCGTAAATTATTTAATTTCAGTAAGTCACTTGGTTTTTATTGTTCCTATGTTCCTGTAACATGCAAATTCTATGGTATGCCACTGTTGGAAAACTATGAAAGCTAAAAAAATATTTACAAGTGGAAAATGCAGTCACTAGTAAGTTTATAAAACGGACACTATGCCGTACAGATATAAAAGTATGCGTTTTTGCCACGTGAACACCCTTAAAGTCTTTCGCTACGTCACGGTCATATGGTGAATGCCTCACCTATGCAGATGCGAGGTCCCACACCGAAGGGAAGGTACGTGAATGGCTTGATGTTGTGTTTGTTTTCTTCACTGAACCTCTCTGGCTTGAAGCTGTCTGGGTCCGGGAAATATTCAGGGTCTCTGTGGAGAGCATATATTGGAAACCAAACAATCTCTCCTTTCTCTATGGTCAGCTGAGGTCTGTTCTCTGCCGCTGGGATAGTGAACGTCTTCACACATACGCGGTCAGTGACAATTGTTGGAGGGTACAGCCGTAGTGTTTCTGGGAACATAAATAATTACTTTTTGATATTATTTATTTCGTTAATTCAGCACAATTGGGGATACAACCCTAACGGTTGCAGTACAGCATAAACTACATTTAGGGCAAAACTTCAATCCGGATTGAACTTGGAGTGGAATCAACTCGGAGTGAATGTATAGCGAACGTGGGTTGACGAAATGTGTTTATGGTAAATGTTACAATTTAGATTGAACTATAAACAAGAGCCAAGTTGGAGTCAACTTGGACTGAAAACGTAATACTGCGATCTATTGGCGACAATACAAAGCAAAGAACAGTCGAGAAATGAAAAATAAGTTGCTCCAAACAAGGCTTTTCCTTTTACGTTCCTCCTTATAAAAGTAGTTTCTCTGTACAAAAGTATTTCGCTTTAGCTCTTTCTATTTGATTATGATTGTTCTCTGTTCTCTTTTAACCCAACTACAACACATAACACACAATATGGCGGCAGCTTGGTCCTGCAAATTTACTTTTCAGTCCAGTCTGCGTGTACAGTAATATCTCAATTCGGATTCTTCTCACCAGTCCACCTCAACAAGTGGAGTGGATTACCTCGCTTCACTCCTACTTTAGTCCACAACAAAGTGTTTACAGTATAATCTCAATCTGGATTTCTCAGTCCACTTCAGTTTCAATCCGGATTGAAATTTTACCCTAAACGGCCGAATAAACTGCATCGGCATTTAACTGGAGCTAAAATTTAGACATTTTGATCCTACCTATAGAAGATAAATTAATTACTTCCACATGAAAAAACGACATTGATAAAATATAAGTAAAAATACTAATTATAGCTCAGATCATGGTATTTAGTAGCTAAGTGTAAAGAGTAAGAATATTAGGTGCCGAATAATACACAAGAAAAAACATTCAAATCCGTTAACCATTATAGAGTTTAGTATACCTATTAATGTTTAGCATGTATTATGCCATTATTTTTATACACAACTATGTGTATATATAGTATAACCAGTTCGGAATAAAGTGATCATTCATAAGGTCCTGCTAACGTTATATTTTCAGCCAATTCGTATCTTTCCGCGCGTAACGGCTAGCGATGGGAAATGTCTAACATCTCTGGACACGTCACTTGATGTTTGCACGTGTAAGAAAAAATGTGCAGTCGGTAGGAACCTATATGGTTTGATAAAAATTGTTTATTAACTATATAATATACAATTATGTCGCTTTCGGTTGATTTTGTTATATTAGTGTTATATTTAAATTGTAAAATACACAACTATATTACGTAATTTTGCTGCCAACCATACAAGCAGTTAGGGGACTATCGGTAATGTTAAATTATATGTAGTAACTAACGGCTAGTGATATTTTTCAGAGGGTAAAATTTTAGTGCTCACTTTATCCAGAACGACTTATAAACACATACATATAAACAAGGGATTTTATTAAAATAGAGATAAATTTATATCACGGAGGAACTGTGCATTTTTCAACGATAAAATTAATTTTATTTGTTGTTTTATCACCTAAGAAATCGCTATACGAAATTTTATCCAAATCCGTTCATTGAAAATAGTTGTGCAGTGGGAGTGCATTGTGCACTGGACGTATTTTTTTTAGGGTATACTTCATTGTGATGAATATGTCCCAGTTTCCTCAGATTAATATGCATACCGGGTCCTTTATACCGGGCATCGATATGATATTTGAAAGAGTTGTGCAATAGGAGTGCGTGGCTATATGTAGTCTGGACATACTTAATTGCGATGCAGTATGTCCAAGAAACTACATCCAATCATTACCCATTCAGTCATTTTATCATGAAGAGGCAATTCCGAAATTTCGCTCTAGATCCAGCCCACATGAACCATGCATTTTTTTCGGGATCAAAAGTAGCCTGCTTTACTCTCCGGCTCATGAACTATCTCTGTGCAAAAGTCAAGTTGATCTATTGCTCCAACACCGCATGAAAGAAGGACAAATTAACAAAATCACTTTAGAATTTATAATATTAGTATGATATTTTCAACAGAACCTGTTGGAATACATAATGAATATTGTTCAATCACGATAACACATGAAGTAGCATCGCGTTGGTAGAAACGTAGAAACCATATATAACGATTTTTTTGTTCGTTATTTCAAAACCACTGAGATAAGCTGAACATCACGGCAGATAAATGCAATAAGACGATGGCGGTTTTCATAACGTCTTAACATTTCTCTGAATACGGAATTATGCTATACAGTTGTGAAATCAACTTAATAGATAAATTGAGGATGTAAGGTTTAAAAGATTACCCCACATAAAATATTAAAGATGCGTGAGTAAGGAATATTAACAATTTGCGAATTGTTGGCGATTTAATTTACTCAGAAAGCAAAAACAAAATTTCTTTTTAACTGTTTAAAATGTCAGCTAATTAAAAAATAGTTATCTTGGTGTAGTAATATTTTCGGAAAAGTAATGCTGGATTATTAATGGAGTATTTTTAGTGACTTTGTAAAATATTTCTAAAATTATAATTTTGCTTGAATGTTTAGATCGCTTGACGTAAAACTTACTTGACCAAGTGAATTAAACTATGTAATGTACGCTCCCGTTTTCAGAGAATTATGACTTTTAAGGCCCCGTATTATGAAAACCCTAATCGTTTGGTTATATACAACAACTGTGAAGTGATTGTCTTCATCACATTCTGACCTCAATATTAAAATAAATTCATGAAGTATGAACTTAAACACGCTTCCTCAAGAAACATACTGCTACATTATTACAGTTCCATCACTGTCTGGTTTGTTAAACATTTATTCTTCAAATGTTAAGAAATTTACTCATTGCTGCAGAATATTAAATGAATGTTTAAGATCCGTCAACTATTTAAAGGGTTATATGTTTATTAAATCCCTACGTCAGGAAGCTGTAATTATATGGGTTCATCAAGTGTAAAAGTGCATTTCTCATGAAACCAAATAAATACCCAGTAGGTAGTTAACTCGATGGCAGGTTATTATTACCCGAGTGGCTGACACGATAATCCAGAAGCCCTTATACATCTGCCGTTTATTGTAGAGTGGCGTCAAACGAGGCCTTATAATGGAACAGCGACAGAGTGTAACGGCGAGGGAAGCGGGAGTTCCCTGAGAAATCCCCTCGACCAATGACAACGTCCGTCACGTTTTCCATCACGCGAAAAACCGGGAACGAGCCCGCAGGAGTCGAACTTGAAATTCGAGGTGTGCGGCGAGTGATCCGACATCTCCGTCCCGTACAACATGCGCTGTCTTGTTAGAAAACGGTACATGCTCTCTCTATATAAATTTTGCTTAACACGCACGTTATAAATAGATCTAGTGCAACAAATCTCGTAAATTCTTGGCATCTCACACAACACGTTCACACATTTGTTCCCCGTCGTGATAGGTGTAAAAGGTATTGCCTTAGCTCACGAATTAAATTAAATTCAGTAAAATATTTACTACACTTTTCAAACTAACACGTCCCCTACAACAATTCCTAATTGCGACCAAACAGAGAGTTCTCTGCACATTTCAAGGCTTGCTGGAAAGACAACAGACACTAGCTGAAAGCCCACAGTGCCCTAAATATTACTAACTAAATGTTTCAGCGGGATTTTTATGATTGATTTGTAACCGGATACGGCATTTTGTTTCAAGGCGCTCCTCCCCCCTGCCTCCCGAAAAATATTCTTGAACAAGCATTTGAAATCGCAGAGGAGAAGGTGCCAGGCAAAGGACGTCACAAAGTAATACGTTCAGAAAAAATCCCACGCTATATTAAAGTACGGACGTGACAAAATTAAAGCATTCCGTGAGAGAATATATCACACGTAAGGGAAATTGGCAAGTAGCATTAGCCTCCGGGAAAGGCTGCTTTATATAATAGGCACAACTTAGTAAACGAGTCATTGCTATAAATAATAAACCTTTATATCAATTATAACAACATTCCTTCTTCTCCTTCTAACTATCGTTGAGCAAGCAAATAAATTAGATAGGAATAAGTTCAACTATGTATGCACAGGCACATACGTCTACTTGAGTTTTCAATTACTAAATATATATCATAACATAAGAAACCATTGGCAATATTAGGCTTATGTATGTATAATACGTTACCACTTAATCATGACGGCGTACATTACAATAAGTTTGATTTTTTAATGCGTATGTAAAAAAAAATATTTTCAAACAGGACTTTTAAGCGCAGATTTAAATGTTTTCACAAACTAAGCATTAATATAAATGTAATTTATATATTCTGCATAGAAAAAAAACATGCCAATGGTTTAATTTTATTTTCTTGGTGATTGCAAGCGTGTTTGTGTTCCATGTTTGACGGAATACGCCGTGAGAGGAAAATGGAGGTTATTTTGCTGTGAGGAGACGGAGATCAAATATCAGGAGTCCATTCGCAAGGAACCATTTTTATTAGCTAGACGCGCTCTACAGCTCAGCAAAAATAACACCAGTAGATAAGATCTGTTCAATGACAGTGACATTGCAAACTGTGAGGCGAACGTAAACAGGCAGCGTCAAGCTGATAAATAAACTAAGTTGTTGCAAGTGAGCCATACAGCAAGAAATTTGGAAGTTGAGGATGTGAGATGGCCAGAGAGAGAGAGTGATGCCTCTCCGCTAAGTACTTTTCTTTCGCGAATGGCTGAGCCAAAGGCACAGAAAAACGAATCTTACATATTTTTCAATATCAAGACGGAGGCCTCCGTGGGAAAGCTCTATCTCTAGAAGGTGAAATAACGTTAAAAATTCAAACTTTCATTCCAAAATCCGAAGCTTTAAAATATCGTAATTCAACAATAGAGTTACGCGTATTGATGCCATCAGTTAACACTCAGAATTTTGTGATGTCCCTGCACAAACTGGTTAGTCACTTATGTTACGTAACTTTAGAGGTAACCAGGCTTTAAAAATGAAAAGGAAAGTTGAGGTACCTTTTACTTTTACCTGTTCGAGTAGTTAACAAGGTACGCTTACAGACATACAGTTAGCAATAACAGTTCGAATACTTGCCGTTAGGAAGTCTGTGTAGTGTAACGGCTAGACGCAAGGAAATTTCGCGAATCCATTTGAGGAGAAGTAAGATTCCAAGCTCTTGTAAGTTATGTGAATTTCGTGATTGAATTCCTGTTTATGAAACTCGTCCTTAGGACTCGGAACGAATGGCAAATCTGCATTGGAACACTGACGGGCTTCAGCGCCACCTAGTCAGATATACATCTGACCACTCACTGTGATGAGATGAAGGGGGTTTACGGCCCTTTAATTTCATTTCATTTCCTTTCATTTATTTCAAACGATGGCAAATAACTAGAATATATTTTAACGAAATGCTTTGATAAAATTTGCGACTGTTTACAGTAATACGATACACGATTTTGCCAGAGTGTTCTTTAAAATACTGTAGGCTACTATTTGCTAGCAAAAAATTATTTTGCTTTATTTTGGCTTATTTTTACCACAAAATAGATGATATTTCAGAGGGGAAAATCTAAAAGTCCGTTTGGAGTATTGCAACAGAAAAATTCAGATACAAACGATGGTATATAAACCTTAAAACTGTAAGAATGAATTTTTTAATAAGTATTAATTTGCGTTAAATTTTTTTTTCGAAACTACTGCAAAATTAAAGAGCGAGGCCTTAAAATCTAGGTCTTAAAGATCCAACGAAGGTGACGTGAGGTGAATGTACAACACAATATCCATACCCAAGCCGGGATTCGAACCCAGGACCTATCGCAACGTAGACCGACGCCCAACTGCATGTTACACGGAGGCCGTCTGCTACTGCCTGGAGCAGTAGTCAATGAACACGTAACTGAGGAGAGAAGAGTTCACAGAACTGCGTAGACCAACCGGCAGGTCACTTAACATGCTGTATTTCAAGGTTTTAAGCGATGATACATTGTTTGGGTGCAAACATCGCTCTTAGCTCTATAGAATATGAAATTAATTTGAAGCACGTACCTGCCTTACTAAATTGCTAAAAGTATACGCGAGGACATTAGTAATGCTCATGAAAAACCACCTATTTTTATTTACTTCGGTTGCGAAATTAAGAGGGCGTGGGACATAAATTAATGCAATGAAAGATAAAAAATGTTTGTTGTAAATCCAAAATTATTTCTGGTGACCACAATACGTAAGTATTGATAGCAAAAAAGTTTTTGTGATGAACCCAACAATTATTTAGTATGGCCAGTACTAACACAATATTTTTAGCTACTACAACATACTTTTTCCGTGTGTAAAAACAATCAAAATAATATGTTTATTGGAAGACATTTAATAAAGAAAAATTACAATACCAGGTAGCAGTTTTTTCCCATATTAATGAGAACATTTATTAATCGTAATCTCAAGCGTCTTAATCAGGTGTATACATAATTTCGGTGCCATAAACAAGTCCGTTAAAAACGCCACAAATGGCAAATATTTGCTTATAGAGCTGCTAAGAATTTTTTGTAGAATTTTCTTATTTTAATTGTTTTATATCGGCGTAAAAAATTGGTGATTTAATTTTTTTGTTTTGTTTTTGTATGATTTATGTACCACGCTCTTATAAAGGTGCTGTGGGTGTCTCCTGCTATCTTTGACGTCACGATGCACGAAAATATAATCCTGACACAATAAATGTCTAAACACCTAATAAATACCTTGCGGAAATTTAATCTAAATCGCACCGATAAAGACAATGTACAGGATTAATAGGGAATGATCTTTGAAAGAACTGTGCAATGGGAGTGCATGACTGGATTCAGTTTCTTGGACGTACTCCATTGCAAATTGAACGGCTGTCAAAGAAAACTATACAAATAAAAGAAAACCATAATATAAGCAGAGTATGCTTTAGTCAGCAAGATACATTCACAACAAGAAATTCCAAAATGGAATCGGGTTAAATAGAAACAAGGAACAAACAGATAATAAATTAAAATAATAACAAATAAAATAAAAAACCAAGTAACATGCGACACAACGATGAGATGAAACAAAAAACACAGCAAATATCAGACACGAACAGAAAAATAACAAAAAGACACAACAAATAGACGAGACAAAACGCAACAGATAACAGACATATACAGAAAAGAGAAACGACACACCGAAGAGACGAAACAGACGGGAACAGATTCCAGTTCCCGAAACGTCGTAACACTGTCTGTCTGGAAAACTACTGTGTCTTGTTTCGTCTCTTCGTTGTGTCGTTTCTCTTTTCTGTATATGTCTGTTATCTGTTGCGTTTTGTCTTGTCTATTTGTTGTGTCTTTTTGTTATTTTTCTGTTCGTGTCTGGTATTTGCTGCGTTTTTTGTTTCATCTCATCGTTGTGTCGCATTTTACTTGGTTTTTTATTTTATTTGTTATTATTTTAATTTATTATCTGTTTGTTCCTTGTTTCTATTTGACCCGATTCCATTTTGGAATTTCTTGTTGTGAATGTATCTTGCTGACTAAAGCATACTCTGCTTATATTATGGTTTTCTTTTATTTGTATAGTTTTCTTTGACAGCCGTTCAATTTGAAATGGAGTACGTCCAAGAAACTGAATCCAGTCATTAAGAGGGAAGTTCACAAAACAATTTTAAAGTTTTCATAATTTTTATATTTGTCCGAGATACTGTTTGTTTTGTAGACATACATTGTGCCCGTTTTTCGCATAAATGACAATTTTCCAGCTTTCGTAGTTTTTGTATGATGGCGTATTTAAAACAAATTTTTCATAAAACGATTTTATGCAATGAAGGAAAACCAACTACCTTACAAAAATGGAATATTCACACACAACAGCAGTGCCGTGGGCTACGTAAAAACACATAAAAAATACCGCATTGAATTTCTTATTGAATTAAAAAAAAAAAAAATACACATATCTGATTTTGGCAATTTTTATAAATACAAAAATATTCAATGCAGGTTATTGTGCATATCTTGACGTAACCCCCAACACTGTTCTTCAGTGTGCATTATTTCAATTATGCAAGTTGGTTGGATTCCCTTTCTTGTATAAACTGTTTTAAGCAAATTTGGACTTTTAACATTCCATTACATAAATTACGGCAACCTAAAAATGTTCATTTCTGTAAAAAAAATAGTCACGATGTTTATCTATAAAACATACTATATTTCATAAAAATATAAAAATTACTAGGCAAATCAATTAAAATAGATTTTCCCTGCATGTATAATTTTAAAATTATTTGAGATAAGGGTTATAGTGGTAATATCATTCATTTCCCATCGTGATGATATAGATTAAACTTCCAGTGGGCTCGGTCCCGATTTGGACGGACGTTTTCGTTGGTACGTGGGTTTTATAGTGGCAGTTACTTTTCTCGTTTTAAGAATCCTTACATTTTAATTACTACTGTCAGTCTTGTTCTTTAATGAGCTTAAACAAACAACATTTTTATTTATATAACTATTTTTATGTACAAAACATTTTTGATATTTGATTGTAAACAGCAATTTTTTAAAACTTTGTTTCCATGTAAAACTTAATTTATGCATATAAACAAGCAAACATATCTATTATATTAAATAATGTATGGAATCATTAAACATCAAATCAAAAATTAAACAAAGGTGCTTATTATTAAAGGACATTAGAAAACAAACTCACCAGAAACGACCATATCGAGGTATAATAATCCATGAAGAGCTTCGTAAGATATTGTTTGTTCCTTGTCGTTAAATACTTCATCAATTTCTGCCTGGAGCTTCTCTTGTACTTCAGGATGCATGGCTAGCATCAACGTACAGAAACACAGTAGTGTTGATGACGTGTCAAAACCAGCGAAGAAGAAACCGAACGCCTGAGCAGCAATGTCGTCATTAGTAATATCTGCAAACAGAGTGTTGCTACGTTATTGTTCTAGAATCGTAAATAAAAAGTTAACAACATGATTCAAGAGAATAGGAAAATTTCAAAGTAACTGAACGTTAACTTAACCTCAAGACTTAGCGTAAAAATCATTAGGTCAAATTTCTGCTTCATTTACTGCACGGAATTGCGGATATCATTTTATGTATATTTGAGATGACTTTCTGTAGGTCATTCACAGTGAGCAGTAATTGAGGCCATCATTGCAACACATTAACCTCCCATAAGAATATTTTATACTATACTATAATATTTAAAATTTTTGTAGCAGTCAGTTGCACACACTGTGTTGATAAGTCACGTGGGATTTCTTGTATTAGGAGATATCTATAACATACAATTAATGTTTGTTTGTTCTTTTATGCGTTCCTATATCAGTCATCCGATTGTGACAGTCTGGAGAGTTGTGCATGCACCCACAAATTTTTCGGCAAAATGTTATTTAAAAACATTTCCGGCCCGGGGGGGGGGGAATAGAATAGATCGAAGGGACAGAATGGAACAAATGGAACACCCAAAAATTGGAAAACCTTTTGTGAGTTCTGCGTGCGCCCGCAAAGGTTAACGACAGGGGGGGAGTTCT
>PNEQ01030123.1:0-28000 GCA_003012365.1 Medauroidea extradentata | reverse complement strand
CTCCTTCCACCCGCATTGAAACTGTACTCGGACGAGTGAATCAATGCACGGCACATATCCTCTTCTTTTCTTGCGACTCCTCTTGATGATTTTGTGCCTGTGCTAGCATAATTACTAAACACGGCTTTCTGCCGGTAATCCATTTAAAACTTGCCCTCCTCGCCAATAAGTGTTCGCCCAGACCCAGTTTTAATTAGGCTTTTACCCAGGCGGCACCTTATAGGTCATCGGAACCTAATCTTTCTAGCATCTTTACTGCCTTTTACTCCTGCTCCAGTTGTCTGAGCCATCGAAATCTTCGAGTCGTTTCCCAATCTTTGTAGCAAAGCTGTTCCCCTTCTCAAAAATTTCTTTGTTTGCCAGTATAGCTTTCAGGTCTACATTAACTATCCCGTAGTCTTGTAGTTGTGCCTTGAATTTCTCTCTGATGTCTTCGGTCTTAGAACATTCCAATACTACATGCTCCATCGTGTCGTCTGACCCACAAACATCACACAAAGGTGAATCCACCAATTTCATGCTGTACAACTTAGCCTTGAAGTTTCCATGTCCTGTCATGAGTTATGCACTGTAGTGGTTTACTGTTATCCAGTTTCGCTTCATCCTATCTTCCACTTCAGGAAAAAGCTCGAATGTAATTCTTCCCTTTTCTGAAGTTTCCCAAGTTGACTGCCACCTTAGCAAGGTTTGTTCTCTAGCCATTTTCTTATCTAATGATGATGTCGTCCTTCTTCGCCGTTAGGCGTTCTTAGGCCAATAATCCTCTTTCTCTGGCTAGCAGAACCACAGGCAACACTCCAGCCAGGACAGGTAACGCATCATTCGATGTTGAGGCATATGCCTTTGTGATACTTAACAGTGCCGACCTCTTAGCACTGATGAGCTTCCTTCTCGCTGCCACCAACTCTGCTCTGTGATACCAAAGACTGAGCCATAGGCGATAATGCCCTCAAAGACACTATGATAGATTTTCTTTAATGTCCTGAAGTTTAAGCCCCATTCTGTAGTTCCAATGGATCATAGACGACTCAAATTCACAACAGCTTTCTTACTGACATAATCAATATGCGGCAGGAAGCTCATTTTACCATCCAGGATGACTCCCAAGTACTTGTGCTGGGATACACGTTGGACAGGCCCTCCTGCAAATCGCACCACTGGAGACCGTTTAAGTTTGCCCTTTAGTAGCATACACTTGGTCTTCTGTGTAGAAAAGGTTAATTTCACTCTGCTTGCCCAGTCATCAACACGGGGTAGAATCTCTGCCGTTTTTCTCTCTAATGTTGCTCTGGACCCACCTGAGACGAGTATGAGCCCATCGTCTGTGTATCCCAGCACAGTGCAACCATCTGGCATTTCAAGATCTAGTGAGCCATCAAATAAAATATTCCAAAGTATTGGTCCAAGTACTGACCCTTGAGGGCATCCCTTTGTAGGAAGTTTTTCCACGGAATTGTTCCTTAAGCTGTACCTGCTTCTTCTTTCTTTGAAGAAATCGAGAATCACTGCATATAAGTTCTTAGGGCAACCTTTGGTTTTAAGTTGATACATAACTTCTGGCCACCAAGCATTGTCAAATGCTCCTGCAATATCGAGGGATATAGCCATGATGTATTTGGCATTGCAGGTGTCGACATATTCCTTTACATCGTGAAGTGCTGATTCCGTACCAAGGCCTTTACGAAATCCATACTGCCTTTCATTTAGGGCTCTGTTTGCTTCTAATGCTGTAATTAGCCTCCTGTTCAAAAGTTTTTCAAATGATTTGCCAAGGACTTGTAACAGTGTTAGTGGCTGGTAAGATTTTGCTTGTGTCGGGTCTTTACCCTCACCCTTATGCAGGATCCTCACAATGCCCTTTTTCCATATCCTTGGGAACATTCCAGCCTGGAGTAAGTCGTTTTACAGGTTCAGTAGATGAGTCTTAATTCGTGAGTAGCATCTCTTAATGATTTCTGCACCAAGACCATCATGCCCAGGAGCCTTGCCATTCTTTAACCCATGAATGGCAACCTTTAATTCTTCTGGAGTGAATTCTGGTGAATCTTCTGTATCTGGTAGCTCTAACATTTTCCACCTTATGCTGGCATGCTCCTCAGTATCATCAGTTCGGGAGTCATCCGGTAACAGAGTGTTAATTAGCAGTCTCATGCTTAGGCTCATGTCATTTAGTGGTACTCCATTTTCTTTAAGGCAGGGCGGAGGCATTGTCCTTTTTAATTTACCAGAAAAGACCTTGTACACTACACCAAAGGGATCTTCATTGCCTTTCACAGACAAAAATTTTGTCCAGGACTATCTTTTCTTGTGTCTTACCCTGTTGAAGTAAGCCTGCTTGATAACCTTATATTCAGCTGCCATCCTCTCTCTTTCTTCTCCACGGAGTCTATGAAGTCGTTTCCTTGCACTCCGAACTCTGCCTCTTTCCTCTTCAAGTTCTTTGTCCCACCAAGACATATATGGGAGTCCACGTTGAGTCTTTTTCAGCACTTGGTCACACGTACTTTTGATGACTCTTGTGATGGCTTCTGCTCTAGTTTCAAGGTCTACTGCTTTGAGGTTGGCTTCTTACATTTCTAGCTTATTCAACAGGGCAAGGTCAAACTGCCTCCAATTTGCATTTTTGTGTACATACCTGATTTCATCCTGCTGGTCAGCTACATTGGCAATTTGCTGTCGTCTCTCACCCGTTACCGGGGCGCAAGTATATTTTGGCTGGGCTCCAGGCCGTATTTATGGCTGTAAGGAGGTAGTTGTCATAATAAATAAATTACTAGTAGGTATATCGGCCGGGAAGTGAAGCGCTCACCAGCCACAGGAGCTCGTGTAACGAATAGGTGCCGCACGGTGAGTTTAACCTTTTTATAAACGCAACTGTTGCAAAAACAGCACTAAAAATATTACACTTAGTAACATAAAATTCTTTTTAAACAACAAAATGTGACCAGTTTATTTAAAGTGAGTAAACTAGTGGAGTTATAATGAGTGGGTTAATGGCTGTCTGAAGTAGAAGGCCGAATCTTGAATATGTCAATGTTGCAGTAGAGACCTCTGCATGCCACTACTTGGTTGCCCTAGACTGGGCAAAGGTCGTAGAAGAACAGGTCTGGACACTCGCCTATCTACCATACCAATGTATTTTGCTTGACACCCTTGTTGTTTGGCTGCAGTTCGTCAAGTTACCAAGAATGTTGTACGTTCTGGAGCTGTAATCCAGGCGGTCGGAATCAAACTCCGCCCACTTTTTTTCTTTGTTAACATTATAAAGTAAATAAAGATTTCTGGAGCCATGATTTAAAATTGTAAGCGAAGGAAGTATTTCATAAATTGATAAGAAATACGTTTTGATAAATTGTTTATCGTTATCGTATTGGGAGGGAATTGGGCGGAGTTTGAGCTCGACCGCCCGGATTACAGCACCAAAAATGTATAGCATTATCGGTAACTTGGTGAACTGCAGCCAAACAACAAGGGGTCAAGTTTCCAGGCGAATATCCAGCTGCTCTTCTACTGCCGTGGTCTGGGTAGTGTGCCTAGGCACAGCCGTAGTGACGTGTACACGTCTACAGAGACTAGGTTAACCAATGAGCAACCGGCAGAAGGTCCCCGATGCAGCGTTGCCTCATTCAAGTCTCCGACCTTCTGCTAAAGACGGCTATTATATTCCATACGGCCATGAGTGCCAGGCAACTCACTGCTATTTTATCGAGTGGTCTTTGGTGAAAATAAGTAGTAAGTAACACATTCATGGTGTCATTTATATCGAGAATATAAGCTACGTTTAATTTTTTTTAATTCAATAATTAAAATTTTTCATTTTATTTCTCTCATCTTTTCTATTCGGTTGTTTAATTTTTTGTAGTTTTTATTGAATTTTAGCCAACTTTTCGAGGGTAAATATAGGCTTGTGAGATGCAAGAGGCCGAGTATTATTCCCATGTTCACTGAATAAGTTAATTTATACAAATACATAAAGAAAGAGCTAAGTTGACTTAATTAAGGCATAATTAATGAGCTATGTGCCTAAAAAAATTGTATGAAAATGTACTTGTAAAATTAATTGTTTTTTTTTTTTGCACCATACCATACTAACATTTCAATAGTACAATATTATTTACTGAAAGTACTTAACCTTTAACGACGTACAAGCAGTATAGTATCGTTGATTCTGGGACAGGAGCAGAGAGAGAGAGAGAGAGAGAGAGAGAGAGAGAGAGAGATCACAGATACATATCTGCAGTTCACTGGTCTTTGATACCCCAGCTAGTTAGCCTGTTCATGCTTCTTATTTTTATCTGTCCACTGTCTAGATTCCTGACTTTCCTCATATGCTCCACCATAGATGTTTTCTTTTAGTTAGTTACGTAGTTACCATCTAGGTAGCGCTCAATATTCACGTATATACTTATCGCCTTCTTAGCGATGCTGCTTCAGACTTTAATGCTGAGTCTTTTCCCACCAGGGGAGATCATAGCTCTACAACCTTCTAGCCTTCGGAATAGACTGCTAGATTGTGTTGGAGTTGTATTTACGAATAGTTCAAATCATCTATGTTTCCAGACATCATCATTAAGAGCATAGCATTTTTTTTATTATGGCTAAACTTATCAGGTTCGTAAATTTATACCATTTAAATGCGTTTTTTTCGCCAACCTATTTCTACACTACGGATATGAGCCATAAAATTTCACCGCTATTATTTTTTGTACTATTTAAGATGTTAACCTTGTACAGAACTTGCATTTTTGTCTCTTAAAAGAATGCGTGTATTTTTTTTTAATTGTGTACACTGCAGTGAAATTATATTATATTTTAGTAGCTGCAGCACTCAAACTACATGTTACTCGTATTGGTCTTAAAGTATGTTTATATTCTGAGAGCTGTTTGTAAGTAGTGTAGATCTATACTATTACATCTCCTGCCATGTTTTCTTGTAACTATAGGACAATTAAACTATTGTCACGCTTTGTCAGGCCTTGGCCGAATTTGTATTATATGTAGGCCATATACGTAATATATGTAAAGGTGAAAATTAACCTAACCTTACCAATATCCAACCATGTAACATATCTAACTTAGTCCCCATACTTTATTTAACGCAATTCTTTTTCCTGTTGTACGTAGGATTTGCGATACTGTTTTTTACCTTACTTACTAATTTTAAGATTTTTTACAGTATTGTAACTTTTACAACTTTACTTGAACTTAATATAATGTTACTGTACCTTATCCTTAAGGTATTTTCCCCTTGTTTTTTTTTTAATACCTTAATAATTTTAAAAATATTTTCGTTAATGTAAACTTTACCTTGTATTATACTTAGATATATATAATTTGCTTATGTGTATGAAGTATAACTTATTTGTATTTGTATTCAACTTTAATACACTAACTAATGTCAAAGTTCCTTAAATGATGCTCGCTTAGGATGATTTTTGTTTTTACTTACGTGATCAGTTTTATTTTCTCGTGTTTATTGAACATTACTGTACAAATTCTTGCATTTGACTTCGAAAAAATATGTGTAGTTTTATTTTCGTTTTAAGTACTAGGAATTGTGTAGACGTTTTGAAATAGTTTTTCATCTGTTAGATTTTATATATCTTATATAAATTGTATGTTAAACTTTGCTGTGTGGTTCCTCGTGTAAACATTGCACATTTTAAAAATAAAGTTCGAGGTATTTTCTTGTTTTTAGGAGTTTATGCTGTATTTTTGCATGGCGCTATAACTTTTTAAGTACTCTTTATATTAAACTTTTCTTCAAATATTCTTATTTTTTCTCGGTTCAAAATTATTCATATAGTTTTACACTTTTGGCAGTTTTTTCCTAGTTAATTTTCTATCATTTCAAACTATTTTAGAAGTTATTTTGTTTTCTCAATACTACAAAACATAGAGTTATTCGGCTCCTGATAACTTTAATTATTATAATTTACAGAAGGTCTTTCTAACAACAGTCTTCACTTCTATCATATCTTATTTAAATTATTTTGGTCTGAATCACAGCCTTTATAAAAATATGTTATCCACCACGTAGGAAGTAAACTATCTTTTCAGTCTGCTACCATTTTCCCACCACCATCAAGACTTCATCCTAATGACACAAGAAATCTTCTCTATTTTTTGCTTTCTTTATTTATGTCTGCAGTTTTGCCATGTTGATCACTAGTACTCGGTCTCAGACAATACGTGTTTTTTTTATTCAGTTACTTTATTTTCTGTTTTATGTAAACATTATATCGAACACCGAATAATTTTTTTCACGACATGCAAGATTTCATCGTAATGTCACGACCAAGCTCCTTTGGTTTTAAACTTACGAATGACATTATTGTTCACTCCCAGTAGATTTCAGAAATTGTTTTATGTATGAAATGACTTGCAAACATCAACCTTTTTTTTTTGTAAGACTTATCATATTCTCGTATTGTGTATGTCCCTGAAAAACGTTTGAAATGGCATGGTATTACTCACCTTCGCTACGGTTTAAAATGGTCATACCGTTAAACTCTACAGTGGTTTGGGAACAATTTTCCTCTTGTGACTAAGCTGTAAAATATAGGTTCAGACATTATATTTTTTGCCTAAGGCTATATGTAGGTAAAATTTCAACTATCTATGTATATACATACATATACATATATACATATAACATTTTTATAGTTTGCCTCGAAGGTATTTTGTTTTTGTGTATTTCTTCAGTCTTCCACTAACATTATATTGGGGTTGGAAAACGTATACTTGTATCGGACTCTGAAGTATTTTGTACCAAATAACATACACTCTAAAAAACCGTTTGTAAATTTTCCACACGTGCGTATAGAAACACTACGAAAGAAGGTATAGTAGAATTGCTTCCCAGACATCCATGGTAGCACTCCTAAACATATTTATAAAACAGTCAAATGTATACTAAAGTTACCAGACTTGTTTTGTAATAGTTGTAAATGTTTGCATATTTACAAGGCGGAAGTATGGTAAGTGCCCCATACTGCGTTTAGGTTCATTACTTCCTAAACAGTTTAGGCAATTTTTTTACAGTGTACATACATTGTCGTACTACTACCATGCTACCAGTAATGTACAGTTGTAATATCCTGTTGGACTGGGTTATGGACGTGGAGCGCGGAGAAAGCCACCGTGTTAGGACTTCACAACCTTCAGATGCAATATTGGATTTGACAATTGACTTTAACCTTTATCCCCAAAATGACCCTTTTTACCGTCAAACGCATCCATCTCGAAATTCACCCGAAATTTCCCTTTTTCCTTAGAAATATTATTTTGTAAAAAAAAATGTCCTTTCTTCCCACGACTCGTCCTAGTTTCCTTGGAGGTTGTCTCAAAACCAGTATGGAGGCTGCGGTTGTCGAATGGTCAGACCATTCGCCTCCCACCTAGGCGATCCGGGCTCGATTCCCGGTGGGGTCAGTCCCCGGATTTCCGAATGTGGGAATCGTTCCGGACGATGCCGTTGGTTGGCGGGTTTTCTCGGGGATCTCCCCTTTTCCAAGTCCTTTCAATCAGGCGATGCTCCATACACGCCTCATGTCACCCTTCACCAACGCTACAGACCTCGATGTTAATCGCTGACCAAATTCTCTCACTCTCACTCACTCAAAACCGGCATGTCCCCACTTACTTCTCAAAGCAGCTGGATGAGCCCATTTTTTCGGGCTAACCACACCCTCAAACGGGAACCTGTATCCGATGGTTATGGGTCTCAACACTAAGAAAATCATATAATGCGATGGGAAATGTCTTCTTTATACTCTCCATGCAGGTAAATGAATAGCATTTCGTGGTTTAGGACAGACTAAGCACCAGCATGAGTGTCAATATGTACTATTAATTAAAATATTATTTTATCAATTCTTAATGATTTTAATATCTTAACATTAAACAAAAATCCATGTAACATTATTTCTTGGGCACAATCAAAACCATTCTAATAAAAACAAGAATTTGGTAAAATTGTTAGATTAATAACAATTTTATTTATTGTTCGAATAATATGTTTTTATGTTATACCATTTAACTTAAGCACTAATAATGCTGAAACATTAAACCAGATTCCAATCTTAGCATTATCCGACCGATTTCCGATAAATTAAACCAATAAATATTCAAAACAACTTAATAAATATACATTTTCAAATAATTACTATTCTAAATTACAACATGAACAAAATATTTTCTTAAAGGCTCCCAAAATACTTCACATCCCACACTCCCTCTCACTTACCTAGGTATACTCTATCGACTTTCAGTGATATTAGAATAATTTTAAAAAAATTAAATTTTAATATAACTTTATTTCTATAAAATTATAATTCACAATATATTTTCTTAAATTGCCCTGTCGACTTCTATCTCCCACACTAACATAGCTATCTATATCTGGTCGAGTCCCAATATATTCATTTAATTGTAGAAAATTTCATTAAATATTTTTATACTTACATGGAAGACTCGTCTACTTTCAAACACAGCGAATAGCAACATGCCACCAATCAAAGAACTGATCTGTCTCTTACATAACCATACCACTTATACTGACAACCTCCCCCCCCCCCCCCCCCCCCCCCCCCCCCCCCCCCCCCCCCCCCCCCCCGCCACGACCATAACCATCCTAAACCCCATTCTCTCTCCTTCACAATACTATCCACCTTACCCACACCATCACCTCCATATCCCGTTGGATTGGAATTCTTTAACAAGTCCCATATCTAAACCCAGCATCCATACAGTATGAGATATGTCAGTTTAATACTCAATTACTTTATATATGGATTTAATTTTTCGTACATTCAATGTAAGTAAAATGTATGTACACTGCTTGCGAGTTTTTACATTAATAGTACATTTATGCCTGTCAAGAACACAGAAAAATCCAAACATAACATAATTTACATTTCTTTTACTTACTTCTACAACTCCACCTTTACGGAAGCCATTAGATAATAACTTGAACAAGTTTCGTTCAGCCCCAGAGATTATTTATGCTAGATATAAAACAATCTAACACATATTATGCTAACTACTATTTTGAAATGTTTTAAAGTTGTGAGGTGCCAGCTTGTACATGTGTATATCTGAATAAAATATTCATAATCATTATCTTATATTTCAATAATATTTAAAGACAAACTTTCAAGTCGCCTCAATTCCTTATCGTATCCATAGCGGTCTGGATATTGTCATGATACTATCTGCATAATGTCGTTGAGGACACCATTCAGGATACTCTCCAGGGTACTATTCAGGATACTATCATTTAGGATACTATTCAGAATACTGTTCAGGATACTGTTTAGGATACTATTCAAGATAATATCATTCAGGATACTTCAATCCAAGATATTAGCACTTAGAATACTACCAAGGGCATTACCATTTTGGATACTGCCATGTGTTATGGTCATATTGTAGCATTTTCTTGTAAAAGAGATATAATTTTTATTGGATCTGGGAAATTAGAGATAAAAAAGACTGTACGAATTCATTTGTTAAATCATCATAAAGATTGTGTACTTTACATTAATGTTTTAACAGAAGAATATTAATGAAACCTTCAGCACATGTCTCAAGCTCTTTGTCATTATCTCTGAAGTCCTGTGTTGAATTTTAATGCATAATACACCTAAAATACTATAGTTATTTTGTATTAGTTACAGTAATCAAAATTTGTCACAGTATTGTTGTTTGTGCAGATTCATCAGACACAAAAAGTAGCTTAGAAAAGAAATTCTTATATATATATATATATATATATATATATATATATATATATATATATATATATATATATAGAGAGAGAGAGAGAGAGAGAGAGAGATTTAAGTTGTGCATTTTTTAATTAAAATTTTATATGAGACATATCTTTGTCTAGCTAAATATACTGATATAAGTAGCTACTTTTTTTACTTTCGAGAATATATTTTATGTAAAATGTTTTATTGAGTCGTCACATGTAAATAAAGGAATACAACCTAAAAGAAAAATTACTATATTTTTATGAATTTATTGTTTCAGCTTGAAACCCTTAGGTTCTCAAACTGTCTCAAATTTTACCCGAGAGATCTTGAGTGTACCATATTTATAAAACTATGGCAAGTGATTTTATAGTAAAATTCCGTACTGGACTTAATTTGGACTGGATTCGACGTGGAGTGGACATGAAGTGACCCTGGACTGAATAGAGCTTACAGCAAAATTTTCAATGCACATTGACGTGTAAACATTGGCTGAATCCGTGTTTCGAGACATCTCTTTGCAAAACATTGAACTACTTCCCATCAATTTATAACATCAAACAATTTTATATATCTAGCTCAGTACGATTCTAACATCTTACAAAACCAAAGAGACGACTCAATATGGCACCCTCTTCGTCTTCATTCAGTCCATTAGGAACATGTTTAAAAAGTAAAATTTACATCTAGAATCTTCATTACACTTCTAGTTCAGTACGGATTGACTTGATGCCCTTAACGTAGTAAGTTTAACGCACGAGAAAATAATATGCCACAAACTAAGGTGAAAAGGACAAATAGTGTGACTTGGTGTACATTTTTACCACATAAAATTTTTGCATTTATATAAATTTGTATAAATAATTCGATCTATGGCAACGTGGTTTAGTACCAAAACCTTACACACCCCAGAGTTATTTTCTACAGCTTAGCCAAATAGCACAGAAGCAAACATTTTGTTTGCTGTAATGTTATTTTACAATGGCGGAGAAATATAACACACAATGTAATTTTAGTCGTGTCTATTTGAGGTTCCGGATGCAGCAGCAAAATGTTACATTTAAAGTTGCGTTTGAAAATAAAGTTACGTAAAAAAATTTAAAAAACTGAATGACAACCCCAACACCCCCGCACCCACAAAAAAAAGTGGTCGCAAAATTTAGAGGGGAATCCCCACGGCTGCTAGTGAGGTTCCAGACTGCAGTGACGTTCGCGGGAATCCCCACAGGAAGTGAATTTCGCGGGAATCCCTACACTGAGTGCTGGTCTCTCGCAATTACAATTAAATCGATGAAACAGCTTATATGGTACATCATAACGATGGCACAGAATTTAGCGAAAAAGTTCAACAGTGTCACCACGGGATTTAAGAAGCTCGACGATCTTACAGTCGGTCAAGTGTACCACGTCAACCGTATTGAAATAACCAAAACTAAATTCGGTCACGGAGCCGTCATTACAATGAGCGATGACAGGCTTGTCTTCCCAGGTAGGTATTTCAAAATGTTCGAAGCTGATATGACAGAAATGAACCTTTGTGTCTTGACCTTCGTGTACGATGGTGAGAGGGATATTGCCGGTGGTAAAACCATGTACGACATTTTTATTTCCCAGAAGACTAAATTCGCCGCGGCGTACGAACATTAGCTGCCGGCAGACGGGAAGTTGTTCTCGCAAAACACTAAGTTGTTTCAACGTTACATCATTGGTTCCACGCACAATTCAACAGCAGCTTTCGCTGTCGCTATCACTAGACTCTGGATCTACTTCAAAACGGAACGTCCAACAGGCCCGTTCAGATTGGACATACAGAGTGATTTCTGACTGGCCAAAATTATAATACCGGTCGTCACACCAATCTAAGTCGTTGATAGCTTCGGTCATCATATTAGCAATTTTGTCTAGCCACACGTATTTGTTATCGACGTGTAAATGGATTTTGGAGTGCAGAATGTATGTTACCTCATCCAGATAAGCCAATGCTTCTATAATTGTATACTCGATTTCCAGTCCTCCAAAACCTCTATAACACTCTCCATTTATTAACAGCTACGGTTTCATTCCTAACACTACGACACTATTGGACGCATCGACATCAATGATCGAGCTGCTATTATATCGTACCTACAAAATGATATCTTGTGCATATTTTGTTCGTTCTGGAAAGAATAATGGATAGCATGGCTCATAACAGGTCGCTTCACCAGATGACATTCGAGGCTTAAACGAGGCGATGATACAAGTCTCTCGGTGATTATGATAACCATGTTTCACGATCATTCCATCCGCCAAGTTGCAATGTACATTGACAGATTCAAATGGTGCGACCTTAGGTATGGTATTACCATAATGATACTCATTATCTTTCAAAAGTATGTTCTCAGTGAATCCCAACAGCTAACCAATTAGTCCCAACTGTTGATCGTAAATGCATTTAACCTTCACTCTGTTCAATACCTTATTCATCGTTAAAGATGATGACATATCTCGAAAAATTGTTGAGCTAAAATACCCTTGAAAACGCTAAAGTTTCTTGTGACATGTATGATTTGGTGATTTACATCTGATGCAACGTAGTTGTTTGTAGACCAAAATAATGTGTCTTCTATAACTCAATAAACATATTTAAAAATGCTGGTGAAATTTATTTACTAAAATTATTAAGGTTCAGCTAAAGCTAGAGGTAGCAATGTGCCCGGTACCTGCAAAACTAAATCAAAACTTTGTCACTAGTCAAGTTTATTAACTACACGATGTTAAAATGTAATGCATACATACTTAAGAAAAATATAACAACGAATGTGAAGATCTAACTCCGATAAACCTGATTTAAAAGCAAAGTAAGATAGTCAAGAACAACTAAGATAGCTACTACTTGTGCAATGTCCATTGTGACTTCAGTATAAAACTTATCATATGATAGGCAGTGGAAAATAACTTTATCCTTTATCTGTAGTGTGTGGAGATGCCATTGTTCAAGGTCAGGGTGCCCTATTTGCGTGCAAACGTGTTGCCATGAAGAAATAAACACGTAATTTAATTCCTTGAACACAACACGAAGTTTTCAGATGGTACACACACGGCACTTTTTATTTGCGGGATGCGTAAGAAAGATGACGCGACAATCAAAGGACTAATGTTATTGTCATAGTGTTCCTACATAAGACATTTAAATTCTGGACAAAACGAAGTTGTGATGCTGCTATTGAGTATTTTATGTGTAAGCATGAAATAGTTCTGTATTTTTGTGCACACAACAAATTGTCATAAATGTATGTATGTTAAAAATCAAAAGAGATTCTGAAAAAAAAAATTCTATACTTGTTAGCATCAAAAATTATATTAAAATAGGTACAACTATACAATTTTTCTGTCTGTGCGGTTTGGATTTTTCCCGCAACAATCTCTTCAATAGAAACAACAATATGTTCCTTCTCGACACATCGTTGTAAGAACTATCCAGATTGACCCGACAACCAAACTGTATTGTTGTATTTATCTTAAAAAAAAAAAAAAAAACTGATTCCGTCTCCTAAGTACAGGTAATTAAATTGGTTTTTAAAATTTAGTATATTTGTGAATATTTGGATTTATATGGCACATGAAGAATTAGTGGAACAAAAATTAACTCGATTTTATAATGCTTAATTAACTGTGATATAAATATACAGTTAAGTATTTTACAACTACCGTAGTTTCTACATACTGACATATTGACCACACGTATTTGGTATGGCTGTTTACTTTTTCTTATTACTACTCACATGTCTTACCAGTTCAAAATATTTCGAAATTACGAAGGAAGTGAGTACTTAACAGCAGGTTTCAAAACCGTCTTTATCATTATCGCAGCACGAAAAAAAATATTTACTGTTCGCTAAAAGAGGCTGATGATTGAGAAGCTGATGTTCTCTAGAATGCCGATTAAAAGCACTGGTAAACTCGTTTATTTCATTGTCAGTTGTATAAATCAAATAAGTTCGGAAGCTCAACTTCAGAAGACAAAAACCTTCGACAAGAATACTGAATCTCCTCCAAGTAAGGCTACTGGCAGCGTTGGCTGATGGATCAGATGATCATCCTTTTGTTATAACTTGCCTTACAGCTTACATAAATGTTCTAATTAGAAATTATTTTCGTGAAAAGATATTTAAATGTCTCAAAATACTTAACCGTTATGACCATGTTCCTCGTGAATATTTATTTAATTGGCATAACGGTTGTAACGGTGGCATATTATATGCGAATATTTAATTCATTTATATCCGTTAGTAAAGTGACTGCTCTAAACTAAATACTTCCTTTTTTAGGTCTAGCGATACTTAATTATTCTCAGATACCAATTAATATTATCACTTCCCCAAAAGCTAACGATTTTACAATATATTGTTTGCTGTAGTTTCCAACACTGCCTACCTAAATAGAAGATACAGTTTCTACAGGCATAAATTAAATATACGAACTTTCAAATTATTCTCCATTTATTAGGTTGGACAGCGCATAGGAAGTCACCAACTCTGCGACAAGTATGTTGCAACCTGTGGCTTAGCAACGGGTCGACAGTGAACATGCAACTGTTACTGCCTACTTCTTCAACTCCATCATTTCTGGAATCTCCGGTTCTTGCAGTACTTAAGAAATTTTCTTGGGAAAAAACTAAATACTGGGAATAAAATTCAAACATATCGTTCATAGGTAGATAGGTAGTCCGCTTTTTAGTTTCTACAACAGGTAAGTCAATAAATACGGGACCGTTGATTCTAGCAAAGAAGAAGTGGGACAAGAATCAGCCCTGACTTGTTGTCGTAATCCATACCAGCTCTAGTCTGACGTTATTTCAGACAAATATGGCAAATAAAACTTACTGTGGACGAACGAGAAATTGAAATGCTACTTTAAGACCAGTAGTTCTATATAACATGAATAATTTAAAATGTTAGGTTATGCAAGTATTTTTACTGTTAATGTAGTAATTATTATTGATACTATTTCACAATTGTCATTCGGTGAATTTGTGATAATTGACACGACATACAGAGCCTAAATGCTAACTGAACGTAGGTGCAAAGTACTGCACATGTGTAGTAGGTCTACAACAACCGCCTAGCATATGTTCCACTCGTTGCATAGTGGCAGGCGATATTAATGAATTTATTTATAACATTTTGATAATACTACTAAATTAGTTTCAACGAGAACCAATGTCCAAAGTGTTAAATACAAAGACAACATTTTTGTACCAGTCAATCTTTTATTTCTTACCCTATCAATAAGTTTTGATTGAAATGCGTTGTTACCACTTTCTGAACGATTACAATAACGCATGTACCAATTTTACTAATATTAAAGAGATGACTTTAAAAAGTGCAAACGAACAGTTTACCAGCTTCGTCCTCCTCAATTTTATACACGAAAAAGGGGGACTTAACAACACGTAGTTTTCCAATGCAAACGACATTCCCAAACCTCTTATTTTAAGGGAGCGTACCACCCTTAATATTAACTTTACGCTACAAGTTGTACATGTGTTTTCGACAGATTTTGTTTTCAGGTATCACCTCCCAAATGGTCCTGGTCTAATTAAGATGTAGCTGTGCGAAAAGACAATAGCTGTGATGAAACTTTCGAATGTAGTAAGATAAATACTGATGATGGTCAATTTTAAGAGCAACATTTTGTCCTTGTCTGATTTGGGTTTTCTTTCATCTGAAATTTACAACAGTAACACGGATATGGTTTTGAAGGTAAATACGTAATTCTTAGTCACTAAATCATAGTTCAATAGCTAGGTTAAGCGCGCCGCCAACACTTTCTCTCGAGGGTAGGGTGAGGAGGGAAAAAGGGATGAGCAATGAAATATACACGCAATATCGGGGGGTTGGGTGTCGCTTGCGAGTGAAAAGATCACGCTTCAGGGCTGGAAACGGACGAACGGCTAAGGCACAATAAGAATTTCTGAATCCATATAGGTGCGTAAGTGTATTAAACTGTATTCATATTTAAAATATTCCATTCATAGGAATGTCTATGCACAGCGACTATTACCCCAGCGAAACTACACGTGCTTGCTCTACTAATGTTGGGAAGAAATTAACACTGTTGTCTTAAAAAACAGCAAAGGAGTACACTTTTGAACAAATAGGTGTGACATCGCATTGTAAAGACAGCAATGACTTAGTCGATTCAAACACTGTTGTATAACTTATTTTTCTAATGATTTTCCCACGTTTACAACCGTAGTAGAATATATATTTTTCTAAATAATTATACTTAGAAAATATGAGTACGTAACTTGTAGTGGCATACTGAGTAAAAATTACATTAAATAAGATCATAGGATTATGCCCTTCGCGTGAATTTGCCTGAATTAAAAAAAAAACTTACTTTAATGCTGGAATGTGTTTGGTGCATTATGTAATAGTGTGTTCGGTGTGAAGCGGACAGTGTATGAGAAACAATCGTATGGAAGATAAATATTTCAGTCTGATTTAAAAAATTAAATGATTATAAATATGTGTGAATTATTAAAGTGAATATGACAGATGCATGCATAGAGAAAGAGATATGAGAAATTCGCTGAGGAATCGTTTTAAGTCATGTAAGTATGGCTCTTATAACGCAAAAAAAAAAAATAATAATATTGATTTAACATTAATAATAATTGTGATAAGATAGTTAAAATATTTTCGATTGAAACTATCAGGATTTAAAGGAAAACTTTTTTTAGTTACATCAATCATGCTGGAGAGTGATTTGTTATTCTCAAGGCAGGTTGAGGGGACAGGCCTCAATGAAAAAGTATGCGACTCTTATCTTTTGATTCGTCGAGGCAGGTGGAGGATTATGTGTGACTCAAGTGTTTTTTGAACTTCCGAGTCTGGAAAATAAAGGAAAGTTTAAGAGACAATTTTGAGCGAAATTAGGGATATTCTATACGTTTTTAAGGAAAAACCGGAAAATTTTGTCAAAAATGTGCTCGAAGATTGCCGAGCGCACACGATGACGCCCGAGCCACAAGTGTCAGCCACCAGCCACTTGTCAAGAAGGTACCTTTCTCTTGTCCGTTAACCTTAGTGAGACATTCATTACATGCTTATAAACCATTCGAAAGACTTCAAATATTGTCCACTGGTTGAAATGCACTTATTGCCATTCGATTCAAGTTTATTACTTATAGATATGCTACCAATTTTATGGATAGCGACAGTTTCATTTACATCTAATAATTTATTTATTTTTTATTCTTTTAGCTTTATCTTAAACACTGATCAAATAAGTGACGTTGCACAATGTTACGTAAGCTAATCTCTATACATAAAAATGAAAGCTGACTGACTGACTGATTGACTGACTGACTGACAGACATATCAAACTGCAGCCCAAACCACTGGACCTAGAATCGTGAAATTTTTTGTGGGGGTTCTCCTCAGGTCGTAGGAGAGCACTAAGACGGGATTTTTCGAAATTCAACCTCTAAGTGGGTGAAAAGGGGTGAAATGTGTTTCCGAAGAAACGTCGATAGTGCTCTAACCCGACGGCCAATCGTCGTGAATTTTACTTTAATAGGACTCTCGTAAAAATGCATATTAGCCAATTTAAGGATTTTTCGAAGTTCGACATTTAAGGGAGTGAAAATACCTTAAATGTGTTTCCAATCAACTATCGATATCTATTGAACCCTTCGGGATAGAGAGTTGATATTCACTTCAAAATATTGCTTACGTAAATACCCAAAAAGTAGGTTTGGGTTTTTTTTATTCAACCCCCAGACAGTAAAAAGGGGCAAAAGGTCTTTTTTTATGAATCGTCTATATCTTTGAAACACAATTGGCTATCGTCGTGATTTTAACTTTAATTGGTTACTTTTACAAATGTCTATGACAGGACTCAAAGACGTTTCGAAATTCTTTATTCAAAGGGGTGAAAATACGTGAAATGTGTTTTCGATTATCCTTCCATATCTATCGAATCAAAAGAGATATCGAAGTGCCCTTTGCTTTAAATTGGTGCTTTTGTGAATATTCCAAGTACTATTTAAAATATATTTTCTGAATTCGGCCCTAAACTGGTTAAAAAAGGGTAATGCGTGTCTTCGACTCACATTAGATATATATCGATCCCATAGTGTTTTATATAGAGACGTGATTTTTGTTTAGGATTGATTCTTACTCAAATACCTAAAAAGCAATTTCAGGAATTTTCGAAATTCGCCATCTAAGGACGTGAAAAGGGGTGAAAAGTGGTGAAAAGCGTTTTCAATTAATCGTCGATATATCTTGAACCCAGCGGGCTAATGTTGTGTGTTTTACGTCCACGAGATACCAATAAAGTATTATAAAACGTGACTCAAGGGTTTTTCGAAATTTACTCTCTAAGGTAGTGAAAATACCTTGAATGTGTTTTAGATAAATCCTCGATATCTATCGAACCCGTCGAGATATACAATTAATTTTTGCTTCAGAAAAATGATTACAGAAATTATCGCAAAACTTTTTCGAAATTCGATTTCTCAATACTGCGCAGGGATGACATGTGTTTATTTAGTGAATGATCGATTTTGATTCGACTGAACGGGCTAGCGATGTAATTTACACTTCAGTTGGATACTTATACAAATGTCGAAGATGTAAATTTAAAATATTTCGAAATTCGACACCAAAAAGGGTGAAAAAGCACAAAATTTGTTTTCCATCAACCCACGATATCTATCTAACCAGTAGCGATATCGAGGTGTTGTTCGCGTCAAAGTGATGCTTACGTAAATATTTAAAAAAATATATGTATTTTTTTTCTTTGTAAGAAACGTGATTATTAAGAATAAAACTAAGTTGGAGAGAGAGTTTCACTCTACAGTAACCTATCGAGACGTGGTGTTGTACAACCTCTATGAACCCAGGACACAGATATTTTATTTTTTTTTAATAAAATTTTATTTTCATGAATTATTTCGACGTTACATGACGCAGTTGTTTGTTACTCAGGTCTAAATTCCGGCAGGTTCTGGGCTCGAATTCCGTTAAAAGCTACGTGCGAATGTTCAATTCTGACACACAATAACTACAAGGCAGCTCGAATTAATGAAATTTATATGTAGTCGTTTAAAAGGGGTAAAATTGCAGTTTGCTTTACACTTAGGTTCCTCTACAACATCAGCTGACATATCGTCGGTATACTGCCATAAGTTATTAAGTCATTAATGTTATTTTGTTTAAAAACACTATCAAATTGTAGATATTAACAAAAATTTGGTACGTTTCTATACGGTGACTCAACAGTACGAAATGACGAATATATTTAAAACTTGGGCAATTGTTCGTGAACAATATATACATATTCCTAGCATTTTTATCATTTAATCTCATTTTGACTGGGTCACTTTTGGCAGTTAAACGATGATATATCATCTAACTAACATTAAATTTGCTGTACCAAATATGTTTCCGTGAAACCTTTACCCACTGGAACTTTGTAATAGCAATAAAGTTCCAGTGAATATGCTGACAATATATAATTGAGGGCACCGTCACCAATGGATGTACAAAGGGTAAATAAGATGTTTTTCATTTATTCACCTCTTACCTTAGGTGTCTGTAAGTACCCCAGAACGTCAAATTGGCAGGGTTATAAATAAGGTCCAGGTGAAGTCGCCGTTAATGCCAGGGACAAATTTAAGACTGCTTTTCGCGTGGACAGCTATAGCTACTTATCCTGCTGCAGAACTAGCCGCTTGGACATTCTAACATTTGATGACTGAAGTACCAATCTTTAGTACAAATAGGTTCTTCAATTAAAGTAAATATTACCAGCAGTTGCGAATAATACTCGTGAGCAAAGCCGCGGGGACTGCTAGTCGTAGATAAAAACAAACATACCACAATACCTTTTTACAATTTAATGCAGACGAGGTTTTCTTCTATGGGCTACTAAAATCTTATATCTAGAATGTAAAGACAATCTCCTTGCCGCGTAATATATTAAGGCTGTACTGAATTTACTTAATGAGACTACTAGATATCCAAAGGCATCGTAAGTTTGTTAATTTGAATCATTGTAGCCGTGTTATAAATTTAAATTCTGTATACTTTGTGAAAGTAGTAATTTTGTAATTAAACCTAAGGTCCGTACTACAATGATACGGAAACGGTTACGTATCACAAAAAAGGCGAACTCCGAGTTTGTTCCACGCGGACATGGACACGTATGCGAAAATGTAAGAGAGCTGGTCATATCCGAATTCTTATGTATCCGTCCTTGTCTGTTAGCCAATAGCAATCGAGCACTTCGTCTTTCGAAATAATTTTTCTTTACAACATGTTTATACATTGAGTTTTCACGGTTAACCATTAAAATCGCCTTCAGGTACTGTATTTACAACTGATTTATGACTTAAACACAACGGAAAACTATTCGTAAAATTACAAAAAAAATTTATTCCCAAAATACTAACTGTGTTTGAGTAAATGTTATGGGAGTGTTAACACTTCTGTCTCCATAGAAAACGCGTACATGGCCTGCCTATATTATTTATAACGTAAAAATAAATTAATGTTTTACTTACGTCAGAAATTTACGTAAGAAATACTTTTTAGTTTGGGTAGGTTGCAAGTTCATACGATTCCGCATGAGTTTTCGTGCACTCTAGAGTAGAAAATTTGTTTCACTCCGTGCGCTCATTTCAATTACGTGTAACGCACCCAATTTCTTACGTTTCTGTGTCGTTGTAGAATGGGACGTATAATCTCAGAATAAACTTTTAAAGCTTCTCTAAATTCAGCTGTTAAATGAACATTTCTTATCTACGCCAATGGACAGATTTGCTAAATGTATCAGCAAAAAATTTAGTATACTATAGCTAAACCGAAGAACACATGACCTATGGTAATATTTGCTACATCATATTTATTTCCTAATGTTTGTTTACAGAAGTTGATCTTGGCGAGTTCTTGTTTTGACTTGCATGTTAAGTATCGATCCATTTGTCACCACTGGAAGCAGTCACCCTTGATGAGAACCTTAGCTATTATTTAGTACTACACTTGAGCCTTCGAGTTATTCTATATGCCTTGTGACTCGCAATTTTCTACACTACAATGTGTACTCCGAGAGTTAATGTGCTTCTGCATATCTTCTTCGACTGCTGTTCTATACTATCTACTGAGTGATTTATTTCTGTCTGCAAATGCAATGAATTTAATTTGTGCAATCAGTTTAGGAACACAGAACTTCTAATTGACTCATTGCCTGTAGACATTTGTGGAAGGAAAATAAAAAGAAGGAAATAGTTTCTTCGAATGGGATGTCCCTTATTGATTTCAAACAACATAAATCTTGGAAGAGTAAATTTGTTAACGGATAGGTATACAAATAATTTTACACACACAAATACAACATTGTATATTAAGCCGAAAATGTCATTACAGCGCGGTGAAAACGTTTTAGTATATTAAACTATTTAAGTATTAATGTAGACAAATAGTTCAGTTATTTTACAAAAATACTAAGTATAAAGCAAGTGAAATAAAACCGACATATGAACCCACTCTGAAGGCGACAAAACAGGCGCTGCTATTGCCAACAGAACAACCGTAAGAATTTTCCTTTTTCTTGTAAATGGTTTTATGTCTTCTGAAATCTAGCTTCCTAATTATTTCTATTTGCACTGAGCGCAACTGAAATAAAATAGTTTACGGGTGTTTTCATTTATCGATAGCTTCGAATAGCTCATCATCTCAAGAATCCTGTTTCGAAACATTTTTAAGTATTGTCTTCAGCGATAGTTTGAACTTCAGATTGATAAGAAATGTAACGTAAAGTGACAAGTAATAAAAAACTGTTCAGATATGAATAGACTATTCCGCAAGAAGTAAAAACAATGGTAGTTTGATCTTGTGTAAGTGAGCAATTGCGTCAAATCATACTTAACATTCTTAAGCGACTATCATTCTGGGCTACTACGTCGTCACGTAACTAGGAGAAAAACGTGAACATGAAAATAATTTAAATTATATTATAAAGCTATGTAATAACCTACGCTGAGGAAAAATGTATTGCGAGTAACTTTCCACGGCTAGCTGGCACGTCTACTGAAGTCTCTTGAGGGGATAGTTTGAGTATAGATGTTCAAACTACACAGTGATAACAATACAATCTTTCACTACGGAAGCATTCTATGACAATAATAGGGCAATAATCCGGAGAAGATTAGAATAAAACTAGTGTCAGCAGTACAACAGGTAGCTTAGATTTCCTCAGGGGTTGTCCAAAAACAATTGAAAATAATGATTTTTAACTACTGCACCATTTTCGCTGGGTGATTGTGTTATACCAATAAGTACATATAAATATATTATCTTCAAAATATGAAAGGAAATATCAAGAAGTTGGCCCGAATATGCGTTCAAAATATGTACCAATTTTTATGATTACGTAATTAACACCGTGACAGTAACATTGAATATGCTTCTACATTTTTCTTAACTTTCATTTTCTCGACTCCTTTTTAGAATATGCTTGAAAATTCTGTGTGTATGTTTGTGGCCTCTTCAAAATAGTATTTGTCACAGATTAACTCTAAGTATTCTTTCATGTTCTAGTATGCACTAATGTAAACGAAAACATAAATGGAAACCTATTTTAGTGTTTCTAAACAGCAATTAAATATACACTGAAAACTGGAAACATAAAAATTTTTTGCCTCAACTATTTTCAGACTTGAATTTTTATAAAGTTTGAATATATTCAGTGGTTTGAAGGTGGAACAATTGTAGCGCTTATAGCAAACTTTTTATGTAACGTAAGTAGCACCAAAACACTTTTTTAATGTATAGTAATGTAGTACGACTATGCATATAAATAATTGCAGGAACTGTCAACTAGTGAACTAATTTAAAATACTGCTAACAATAGGGAAATAAATACAACTTACATGAAGAAAAATATATAAAAATCGATAAGAAATCGAGCTAAAGATGCAAGGTATTTGTGTACGAATACCAGATGACAATTGTTTACCTTAAATTGTAGGAGTAAGCAGAACTTCGGAAAACAGGTTTTTTTTAAGAAGCCACAGATCATTAGGCCTGATAACAATGTAATATTACTTTTAAAATCAACCATAAAAGACGTATCAAAGGCCATGGTTAAACAAGAAGATGTTTGAGTTTAACACATTTGGTAGTTAAGTCATATAGAATTTAAAATAGTTTAGGTTCACGAGGTTAAGCTACACACATAAATCAAATGAAATAAATTTTCTTTCTAGACTCAACGAAGTGAAACCTTCATATTCGGGACATTTCTACGATATTGTTACCATGTGAAATATTAATATGCTTTAATTAGAACCTTAAATACTTGAAACATAAAATTATGTCAAAATTAAGTTATCCAAAATCTTCCTGAAAGTAACCAATTGGAGGACAATGCAGAAAATATGTTGTTCTAAGTAACTTAAGGACATTTCATAATCGACATTGTTTAAATTGCATAACTTACATAAGATAGCATGCAAAAGTTTCCGTACACAACAAGCATAAATGTATACGAAAAAAAATATTTTCTGACCAATCAGAGAATGTTTAGTAAAAAGGAAATAGTTTGTTATTGCAGGAAAATTTTCACGCTAACAGCTCTTAAGACGTTTCACATTATTATTAGCCGGCATGAAAAAACTAGGCGTGGAATATTCAGGCATGTTTGTTACCATGCCATGCAAGTTACACTATTTATTTAAACAGCTTGAATTATTTATTATGTGTAATTCACTACTCTAAATTAAATTATCCTGAAAAAATGTGCAAACAAATGCATGAAAATCACACGTATGCACATATATACATATAAACTTTGACATAAGTGTAAACAATGAAGTTTTTTTTTTTTTTTTTGTTTTCAGAAGCATTAAATAATTTTATTGCAAGAGAAAATAATTTATGTAAATATTAAATAACCGCAAATAGAGGAAGGGGAAACTGTTCTATTAATTTGAGATTATTGTTTTCACTTAATTGTATAGTTAAACAACAGACAGTACATCACGAAACGCCATGTTTTAATGCAATGAAGTAAGAAAATTAAACATATTTTTAATATTGGTACAGTAACTAATTTGTGTACACACTGCCACAAAATATCCGCTATAAACGCTTAGCCCGAAAACAGTGTACAAGTTTTCATAAAACGATATTCGCTTTAGACCATTAAAAGTAATGTAGTTAAAAATTTTTACTAATTTAACAATTTAATATTTAAATTACCGAACCATTCAAAGTTCTAAGTCACAGGTTACCCATAATTTAAATCAGTTCGGAGCAAATTTTCACCAGCTTAACTCACTGGTTAAGATTCAGAGCAAAATAACCATCAAGCTCTTCATGAATCTTAAGATTTTTAGCGAAATAATATATTTCATCAATTTTAAATATTGATAAGTAATAAAATAACGTGTCGAAAATTACAAGGAACGCATTTTTAAACGTATTATAAAGAACGACGACCTAATTGGCAAATTTTCTCATAAGTTAATAATGACGATATCTTAATAAGGCTATTAATTTTATTGGTTAATTTGTGTTTCAAGGCGTTGTCAGCGTGTGTACATAGGAACTTGCGTATAACAATGTAAACGGAAGACGTAATTTCATAAAATAATGTTGTTCATGACTTAAGCTTGTGACGAGTCACAAATGAACTTGCTTTATCGATCGCATTTCCACACAAGACCATACATAAGAATATCTTAGCCCAGTAGACTTGCGCGCTGATAAGTTCAAGACTAATTCCACTGAGTGGTCAAGGAACAGCATCGAATTGCACGTAGGAGTCGATATCACCCAGTCCATATTCAGTTTTATCAGGTCAGTAGTAGATTGCAAACGTCTTTGATACGTATGTATTGAAGCGAAGCAATATGGTGAGATTTGCTGCCTTTTATTTAAAAAAAAATATATATTAAGGTAGAAGTGAAGTGGGTAACTGTGAAGCACTCCAGCTGACTGTACAACATGCATGGCTCGTTAAAAACTGTTACTAAAACTATGAAATTAATCTAAAGATACAATTTGAATTGTTTAAGAAAGAGATGATAAGTTTATGATTTGAAACAGTGTAAAAATATTACAATTATTAGCATTTTTAAAAGTAAGTTAAGAACTAATTTTTGTCGTAATAAAATGTGTATTTACGTGATGGATGCTACAGGAACAACACTGCGCGAGTAAACGTTCTTTAAGATTATTGACGTTACAATATATATGCATTGTGACGAGCCATATGGTCGCAACCCCAATCAATAGGGTAATAGTCACCAAGTGTAAATCAATTGTCATAACTTGCAGATGTCATAATAAATATGTCATGCGACCACTCATTCTCATCGTCATCAAGTTAGGATAACGATGAAACAACTTGCAATAAGGAATCATCTGTGTACAGAATTTTATAGAGAATAAAGAGAAATATGTACAGTGTGTTTCAATGGAAACTAGCAGTTGCACGAGGCTAGCGTCAAGGCCGTCTCGCTCCCACCCACGCTCATGTAACCCCTTAACTACCACCGAAAGGGGAGGAAAGCCAACCTGTGTGGTTTAAGATACTTATGTTAAATAGTTAAATAATTAGTTCGTAAGGAATTTTACGTATTAAGAAAAATCATGTAGGGTGATAGAACTGTAGTGGAATGAAATTGATATGATATTATTATTGTAATAAATACGGCAATGGCAGGAAATTACTGTCCTCGAAGGGCGGGCCCATCTTTCGGAAGCTGGCTCATGATCGGCCCAACTGAACCGAAGTTTCCAGCACGAGCAACGGGGATGGCACCAAATAAGAGCAAGGCTAGGCTTTTGAGACAGACGTCGTTGGGCTACGAGGAAGAGCGGTGTGCTGCCGTCGGGCGTCGGTAAAGGCGTCGGGATGCCTTTTTGAAACGTATCGTCGAGCCGAGAAGGACGGCAGGCCGTGTTGATACCACCGGTTATTTCCAGTTTATGCGTCGTGACGCCTACAAGAGCTATTTAGAATATTGCAAAGTGTCATTAGTTAAGTTGACAGACCGCCTTCGCCTACGTAACCCTAAACGTAATTCGTAACTACATATTGCTGACTTATAGCGGGCATATAGTCATTAAGAACAACACCAACAAACCTTGATTAATAACGTTCGTGCCAGTAGAGAGCAGTACACACATGTAACCCTTTTATTCCTACACGTAAAAACCAGAACTATTAATTAATTTTCAATACCAGTACGTCGCACCATGTACGTAAGAAACATTTACTATTTATTTTTTGGACATAGTTTAGTACCATAAATGTTTAAACCAATAACGTACGTTTACCAAATAAGTTCTGGAATTCGTTTACATAGTATTACTAACGCTTCTTTATATACAAACATACGGTAATAATAGTGACGGATAAGTTTAAAGTTGGTTCACTCGCAATGTGTGCTTATTGAAGCATTACGGAAATATAACTTTTATTTTTCCCAAATTTTGATTCAATTAATTTGATAATAATGTTAGCAATTATATAAAAGTACTTTTGTGCAATGTTACTCACAATAAAAATCCCTCTTTGCTACACAATTTGAATTACAATTTTTTGACGATTATTGCAGTTTCGGTAACAGTATTAACGAGCTCGGCGCATTTAACCGTCAGGTGCAGTGTTCCACAGGCAGCCACATTACTGCTACCTTAATTTAATATTTGTAAGAAATTAAAACGCAATCAAAGATTTTGTGTACTATGGGGTCATCAGCAACATTCAAATATATGATGTCATTGGTAACTTTTGTGAAGTTTCCCATATTATCGTCTTTCAAATTAAGGACCCCTGCAATTCTAAAATTCTAAACGTTATATATATATACACACACACACACAGAATGAACGCGTTATTTAATATTTAACACTAAGATGTTATTAACACGGTAGTAGTATGAAAATGGCGGATCGGGCACAGGGGCTGGGGGTTGTGGTTGTGTGGTTGACCTTGACCTTTGAACCTGTGACCTTTGACCCCCATGACCTTGACCTTTGACCCCTGTAACCCGACACCCCGACGCCATCTTGTTTCCGGCCGCCATCTTGTTTCCGGCCACCATCTTGAATGATGTCAATTTCGAAAAATTAAAAAAATTTAAAAAATCCAAAAAAATTTAAAAATTAAAAAAATAGTTTAAAAATTCTGCCATCTTGATCCGACCGCCATCTTGGAGGTTTCTTCCGAGTCTTCCAAAATTTTTTGATTTCGCATTCCATCCTAACCCCACACATATTTAATAAAAATTTTTATAGAAAAACTTTTTTAAAAAAATATTATTTAATAAAAACATTTTATATAATATAATTTTATATAACAATTATTTAGTTAAAAAAATACATCGGGTACGCTCGGCCAAGCTCGTTAACCTTCGGCAATCTTCGGCCATGCTCGGCAACCCTCGGCTCGACCTTGAAGTTATTGCTAATGCCGCCATCTTAGAGCAATCGATTATTTAATTCAAGTGTTGTATTGTATGTAAGGTTCACATGATATGCAGTATACATGTATACATAAACCCTAATATTTTTAATAACTAAAAATGTAAAATCATTCTAAATTATTTATTATTTAACAATACCCGATCGATTTAACCGATCAATTCTAACAATTAATAATTTTCGATTCAACCGATCAATTATCCTATGTTCTCGAATCTATACCGATCGATTTAACCGATAAATTCAGTAATTAATTATGACACTTACTTGCACATCTCCCAGACATGATGGACAGCATCCGACCTCTTCGGCATCCAGCAGGGAACTGACTATAGTTTTGTATAACCATGCAGTTATCTACAGTACCTTCCCCTCTCCCCTCCTTAACCCTCTTCGCTACCATTACTGCTGCACCTGTCAGAACTTGTCCCAGCTTCTCTTCCTGCATCACATGACCTTGAACAGTCATTGCACTTCCCCTCCTTTCTCCTTCTTCACAGCAGAGCTGCTGCACGTGTTTGAACCTGTCCCAGCTCACTTCCCACCCCTTTCCCCTCTTCCCCATCATTACTGCTGCACCTGTCAGAACCTGTCCCAGCATCTCTTCCTGCATCACATGACCTTGAACTGTCATTGCACTTCACCCTCCTTTCCCCTCTCCATCACCAGAGCTGCTGTACCTGTTTGAACCGGTCCCAGCTCACTTCCCCCCTCCTTTCCCCTCTCCATCACCAGAGCTGCTGCACCTGTCAG
>PNEQ01030122.1:9243-61886 GCA_003012365.1 Medauroidea extradentata | reverse complement strand
TGTGACGTTTCTCATTTGACTGTACCAATCACAATAAGGTTACTGTAACACCACACGTCTGTGATTTGCGTGTAAAACTCCACGACACACGAATGTCAAAACATCCAATCTCTGACCGTGAAGCAAGTCTGCAGACGTGCACACAAGTCACTGACACAAAGTGAGGCAAATTTCTTTTCGCGAAAAGTTCATGTCTCTAATCATAAAACACTACCATTGATGTATGAGACCACACACACACATATGTATATATATATTTATATATACATATATATATACATATACATATGTGTGTGATACTAAACAAATGCAGCTATCTATGTCTGTATATTAATGAAGAAGTTTGCTATAAATAAATAAGCTTTGTAAATGTTTACAATATCAAACATTTCTGTGTGTTTGGGTGCATTTTCAGATTTTCTGTGGCATACCATTTGCACAATTTTGTGTAGCAAACCGAGTTTAAAAAATTTATTTAGAGAGTAGGCGAACAACCTAAAATATAAAAGGGTGCTTCAATTTGCCTAGTTTACTTTGAATGCTGTGTTAGTAAAGTATCAATTCCTTACTAATATATATCTATCTATCTATCTATCTATCTATCTATCTATATATATATATATATATATATATATATATATATATAAATGAAAGGTGACTGATTAACTGACTGACTGACTGACATATCAAACTGCAGCCCAAACCACTGGACCTAGAATCGTGAAATTTTTTGTGGAGGTTCCCTTCAGGTCGTAGGCGAGCACTAAAAAGGGATTTTTCGAAATTCGATCTCTAAGGGGGTGAAAAGGGGTGAAATGTGTTTACGAAGAAACGTTGATAGAGCTCGAACCCGACGGCCTATCATCGTGATTTTTACTTTAGTAGGACACTCGTAGAAATGCATATTAGCCAATTTAAGGATTTTTCGAAGTTCAACATTTAAGGGGCTGAAAAGACCTTAAATGTGTTTTCAATCAACTATCACTATCTATCGAACCCTTCGGGATAGAGAGTTGATATTCACTTCAAAAAATTGCTTACGTAAATACCCAAAAAGCAGTATTAGGTTTTTTTAAATTCGACCCCCAGACAGTAAAAAGGGGCAAAATGTGTTCTTTATGATCGACCATATCTTTGAAACACAATTGGCTATCGTCGTGATTTTAACTTTAATTGGTTACTTTTAGAAATGTCTATGACAGGACTCAAAGACGTTTCGAAATTCTTCATTTAAAGGGGTGAAAATACGTGAAATGTGTTTTCGATTATCCTTCCATATCTACCGAATCAATCGAGATAACGAAGTGCTCTTTGCTTTAAATTGGCGCTTTTGTAAATATCCCAAGAACCATTTAAAATATATTCTCCCATTCGATATATATCGATCCCATACCTTTTTATAAAGCGACTTGATTTTTGTACAGGATTGATGCTTACTCAAATACCTTAAAAGTAATCTCAGGAATTTTCGAAATTCGCCACCTAAGGACTTGAAAAGGGGTGAAAAGTGGTGAAAAGTGTTTTCAATTAATCGTCAATATATCTTGAACCCAGCGGGCTAATGTTGTGTTTTTCACGTCCACGAGACACCAATAAAGTATTCTAAAACGTGATTCAAGGGTTTTTCGAAATTAACTATCGTAGGTGGTAAAAGACCTTGAACTTGTTTTAGATAAATCCTCGATATCTATCGAACCCGTCAAGATATACAATTAATTTTTGCTTCAGGAGGATGATTACAGAAATTATCGCAAAACGGTTGTAAGATTTTTCGAAATTCGATTTCTCAATACTGTGCAGTGATGATATATATATATATATTTTTAAGTGGATGATCGATTTTGATTCGACTGAACGGGCTAGCGATGTGATTTACACTTCAGTTGGATACTTATTCAAATGTCTAAGATATAAATTTAAAATATTTCGAAATTCGACACCCAGAAGGGTGAAAAGCACAACCTATGTTTTCCGTCAACCCACGACATCTATCCAACCAGTACCGATATTGATGTGTTGTTCGCGTCAGAGTGATGCTTACGTAAATATTTAAAAAATATGTATGTAATTTTTTTCTTTATAAGAAACGTGATTATTAAGAATAAAACTAAGTTGGTCAATATTCAAGGCAGACGACCTGAAAAGCAGGAATGAGTAGCGAGAAACAACCTATACAGGAGTTTCACTCTACAGTAACCTATCGAGACGTGGTGTTGTACAACCTATATGAGCCCAGGACACAGATATTTCATTTTTTTTTTTTTTTTTTTAAGAAAATTTTATTTTCATGAACTATTTCGACGTTACGTGACGCAGTTGTTTGTTACTCAGGTCTAAATTCCGGCAGGTTCTGGGCTCGAATTCCTTTAAAAGCTGCGTGCGAACGTTCAATTCTGACACACGAAAACTACACGGCAAATCGTAGTCTTTAAAAGGGGTAAAATTGCAGTTCGCTTTCCACTTAGGTTCCTCTACAATATCAGCTGATATATCGTCGGTATACTGCCGAAAGTGATTAAGTCATAAATGCTATTTCGTTTAAAAACTGTATTAAATTGTAGATACTAACAAAAATGTGGTATGTTACTATACTGTAACACAACAGTACGAAACGATGAATAAACTTTAAACTTGGGCAATTGTTCGTGAACAACATATACATATTCCTAGAATTTTTATAATTTTATCTCATTTTGACTTTGTCACTTTTGGCAGTAAACCGAGTATACTGTATATAATCTCACTAATCTCAAATTTGGGGTACCAAATACGTTTCCGCGAAACCTTTACCCACTGAAACTTTGTAATGGCAATAAAGTTAAAGTAAATATTTTGAAAATATATAATTGAGGGCACCATTACCAATGGTTGTGCACAGGGTAAACATATGTTTTTCATTCGATTACTCTCTTACCTTAGGTGTTTGTTGGACATTCTAACACTTGACTGAAGTACCAATCATGTGTACAGTACAGGGAGGTTTTCCAATTAAAGTAAATATTATCAGTTACGAATAATATTTGCGAGAAAAGCCGCCGGTGATTGCTGGTATATATATATATATATATATATATATATATATATATATATATATATATATATATATATATATATATACACATTCCTACCACTTTAAAAATATGTGCTGTTCTTATTTAAATAGCTGCCTGATGAATACTTTCTAAATATTATTACACAGCATTTTTTATTTCTAAAAGTACAAAACTACACTTTGTACAGATGTGAAAAGAGGTTGTTATACCAAGCCTCGCATTTGTTTGGTTATGCTATGTTAACTGTTGTAAACGACCAAATTTGTGTGCACTTTGTATTATAAGGAATAGACGCAAATAATGTCTAAATAACTCGCGTATATGAATTTTTAATTCTTATTATTTATGGCTATTTATAATACGACCAAACTAACGAGATTCATAATTACGTTTGTAAAACTTTTAGAATGGTACTGTTTACGCAATTTTGCTTTCCTACAACAAATGTTTTAACTAAATTTCTGTTTCAGGATGCGTATCCAATCCGCATCAAGGAAATTCACTTCGTGAATGCGTCGATGTTTGTGAATACTCTTTTAGAGATTGTAAAACCAATGCTGAAAGAAAAACTACGGAAAAGGGTGAGTTGATATTTCGGTAAGCTATTTATATTTAAACTTTATCATTCTAAAATAATTAGAAGTGTAAGGCTGCTGGTGTTTTTGAGACTAAAAGTGTATACATATTATTTTTTTCTGAAAGTGAGCAGATGTATAGTAAAACCGCTACACACAAATGTTGAAGATTGTTTTTACTATGTAGTCTTCACTTTTTGTAATATGTGTTACGTATCAGAATTTTAAATAACAATCACAATGCTCACAAGACAATATAAATAAGAACCCGCGTATTTCAGTCGTACATGTAAATAAAGGACTAACTTGATTTGCAAGATCACAGAATGTATAAGCCAAAACTAATTTGAATCAACGTAGGTCTACACATTATTTCACGTATTAACTCTCTAGGCTACACTTCAAGGGCCATTCTTGTAGCCCTGGAGTTAAAATATGAAATAAATTATTTATTAATTGATGAATTCAATAAACAGCTCGGTAAAAAAGAAATAAACTTTGTCATAATATTTTTACTTTTAATATTTTACACTTAATATCTGATTCTTAAAACACATTTCACAGAAATTCTTACTTTCAATTGCTTTCAAATTCTTCCCATCACAATATTCCTTGAGATATTTTACGTGCGGCAAATTTTGTTTTAAAGGGCTATCTTTAACACTGATACACTAAGAAAATAATATTTACAGTGATTCGCTGGTGAACTTGTTTGTCTACAATATAGTGTAAGCTATCCTACGATTTGCCGCTAGAGTCACTGGGTAATTAAAAAAAAATACTTTATACTTTAATGTACTGTTTAATATTTGGTAGTTTAATTTTGTTAATTTAATAACTCTGTATACCTTTTTTTCTCTGTGCCTGAAAAATTATTCCGTTGTGACAGTTAAAAGTATTTGAACAGTTGCAAACTGAGTAGCTGCATCAGAAACTATGACAGACACGTATGCAAGTATAAAGGAGACACAATGTACCGTAAAGAAGTTCGGCACGGAATAAGTCGAAACCTACCCCTGGCTTTTCTAATGACACATAATGTTTTTAAAAAAGGGCTGTTGCGTTAAATTCATTAAGGTAATCCGAATTTCATTTCTAATAACACCGTTTGATATTCTACATTCCTGAAATTTACAAGACGACAAATAGAAATCCTTTACGTGTTCAAAAATACTTCTAGCAACAGTCATAATTTTTATGTGCAAACTGGAACTATTAAATACGGTTTTTTTCTCATGTAAGTTTCATATTTTTTCACGCCACACCGCCATATTCTTCTTGAGGTGTCCTCTTTTTCTGTGTTCTAATTATGTTTTCCGGGCATCTTTTTTCTCTCATACAAGATATATTTTCATATTATAGAACCTCAAAAACTTTGTTAAAACTTTATCAATTATTAAAATACTTTGATTTTATTTTGTTCTGCATTAATAAACTTTTTTTTTTACATTCTTCACCAGTGTCAATCTGCAGCGTATACTATAAAATCCCAGTTTTATTTACTTTTAAATCAGCTGTCCATTAAGTACGTAATAAAGAACGTGATACTGTTTCCAAAAATTACTAGGCTTATAAACACACACATGCTCAATTATTTCTATTGTTTTTGCGATTATTTATTTTTTAAGCTTAAATGGGAGCATGGGTCAAAATCGATTTAACAGTTTTTCCTTATGATTTTGTGGGGAAGTCTAATTTTTTAAATAAAAAATTTATAAAGTTTGATTATTAAGTCAATCACCAAAAATACATTAGTTACATAATTAGCTACAAACATAGTATTAACTCTCTTGAAAAAAAATGTCCAATACGGTGAAAACAATTCTAAGTAAAACTGTCAACATATTTTCGAAATTTTGTCTCGTTCAGGCTTAATAAAAATATTTATCACGATAACAGTATAAATACGGAAGCGTTGCCTAAAAATTTGGATAATATTATGTGCAATAGAAACAACGTTACTCAGGAAAGAGACTTCAGAATTATAAGAATGACTATTCACGTGCTAATAAACTGAAGATACTTTATAAGTGTCAACTGTACTGTTATTAAAAGTTAACAAATTGACCTTTTATTTGTTTTAGCTTCCGTGGCTACCTGTTAGATAGTAATAATATGCATAGTTTCAAAAGTAAATAATGCCTGTAAGAGTTCTTGTAGCCAACAATATTATGTCAATTTCACGGATAAGAGAAGCACTTATTTAGTCATGTTTACTTACTTCCCTTCAGCTTATATATACTTCCAACATACATCAAAATACACAGAGTATCAAACGTAGTAAACGCAGTATACATATTATACCGTACTCTCAAGTTAACGTCTGAAGAGGCAATGGAATAGAATGTTTCTAGTACTTCTTCATGACAAGAGGGTCGTCGTTCTTCAAAAAGTGCTTACTTTGCTGTAAACTGCCAGCAACAGGTTTTTACAGAATGGCACCGTACTACACAACGCAAACTGATAGTTTGCAGAGTATTGGAAAACACTTAAGTCACGTGGCTTGAAAGAAATGCGTTCCAGATAAAGGCGAATTCACAACCACACTTAAGGGGTATGGAAAGGGACGATGTCAAGCGCCACTGAAAAAAATACTTATTGGTCACCACAAAATATTTTGTCATTGTGGACCTTACCAAATTTTCTTGTGGTGACCACTAAAAACGTTTGCTGCCCCCAATAATGTTTTGCAGTGACTACCACAAAAATTTGTAACCACTGTAAAAATATTTTGCTAGGTCCATAATAACAAAACATTTTGCAGTCACCACAAAACAGTTTTTTTCTGTGCGGACGATAGGAATAATTAATCGTCAATAAATTCTTAACTACTCATCAAACTTCGATAAGATTTTTTGCTGAATATATATTTTATCAGCGGCCGTTTATTTATATAGCACTATACGGTAGTATGCTTTAATTTCGAGTAAAAATTTAATACTGTTTTTTAGAAAAATAGGGGATTGAAATCACAAAGTTATAAAAATGGAAAACTGTCATTTTTATAATTTTAAATATAATATCTAGGCCTCTATAAATAACAGAATTTCAAAAATACACGCGTTTTGATTTGAAAATAATGTTAACATTCGTGAACCTCTCGAGCAGAGATTTCCAGATAGAAACTTCGAAACTATCGGCTGGTGAGTACATTGCCACAACTGCAGATTGTTAAATGACGAACATTGCTGTACGTTTGCCACAAACGTGATACAAACTTCGTGTGACTGCAGCACCACATGTTTATGAAATAAAATGTGTTGTTAAGCAAGTAATATAGTATACATTTTCATTAAAATAATTTTGTCTGTAAGTTTTTCTTTGTTTTGTAATTTAGAAGTGGTAAACTTTTATCTTTGAAATTTTTGTTAACAGTTGTCTTTAAGTGGTAGGCTTTTATTTGTGTAATTTCATGCTAATCAAGAAGAACATTTTATTTTATGTACAGCAAAAATATTTCCGTTTGTGGAAGATTGCCTTAGTAAAAAGAATAGTGTTATATTTCATTCATTTTTACATTTTTTGCATTGTCTTTTAATATTGACAGAGAACATTAAAATCAGTAATTCACGTCTTCAATTTTTATTGCGGAACACATACAGCTATTAGATTATAATATTTTTGGACTGAAAAATTACCAGTATTTCCAATTTTTTTATAACCAAGTACACGAATTATTGTTACAAAATATTTAAGAGACTTATTGCTTTCTAAGGAAATTAAAATTGAATAAGTTTTAATGTTAGAGAAATTTGCTACCTTGCGTCAATGCAATTTAGCAAATCCGTAGCAGCGTTATATGAAATTAACTTCCCCTTTATCGTAACAGCACAGTTTCGGAGGATCAGTAAAGAATAATTTCGTAGACAAATACAAAGTAATTTTTTAAAATATATTATGCTAGTTTATGAGCACTTAATTGCAAGATTCCAAGCTCTAAGCGGTTAGAGATATGTCGCATAGTCACACACACACTCTCCCATTCACACATACTCACATACACACACACACTTACTTTCACTCATACTCACACACATATTATGTATGAATATATGTATTTATTATATACCTACACATAATGTATATGAGTGTTTGTTGGTTGTGTGAGTATATACGTGCTCGCGCTGGAAAAATTAAGCTTTAGTATTAGTTCCGTATTTATAATTTTTCAACAATTATTTATTTCGGTCTCTTTATGTAGCGAAATTCCAGAAGTAATATTTAAGTATTTCTGAAAATATTTAAATATCCAAAAGAAATTTTGGCTGGCCTGTGCACCGTTCAGTTTATATTCACTAGTAGCTCCAAAATGAACGTTTTGTCATATGTCCCAGACATATTCTTGGGGTAAACCCTGCGCAACATAACATGTTTCGTAGGCATACAAAAACGTATATCTCACACATTACGTGAAGTAAGAGCGTGATCATGTAGGCAATATATATATATATATATATATATATATATATATATATATATATATATCTGTAATTAAGGGGCTTTACCATATCCTGAGAGGTTGGGTCAAAAATGATCCATGAATTAAGTTAAGTCAAGCTATAATTCAATGATATTTAGGTTTTCAGTACGTTTACTAATTAGCAAGACGTCACAAATACTCTGGGGATCTATGTAAAGTTTTTGATCTAATACACTTGTTTTTTTAATACTAAGACTATAGCTTTGTTTAGGCGGTCTACACCTAGCTGCAACTGACACAACTTCTACGCCTAAACTGCAACATCACATTTTTCTTACCGGAAGTGAAGTTTTGCTTGCTGCAACCGAAGCGTTCTGGTAGCACGTGTAACTACAACTTCCACACCCTGGTGCTACACCTTCTACACTACCTCTGCGAGTTGGAGTAGTTTGGGTGTAGAAGTTGTAAAACAGAATTTGGCACTATTTCTTAAACGTGTTCCAAGTACCTGCGTTTTAAGGTGTTAGTCTTTCCTGTTTTGAATCATATTTTCTGATATGTAGTGAAAATTTTGTCATTTTCATCCGGGAGGTGTGTAAAATAAAATTGCATTGAATTTTTTTAGTAATTGTTTTGTGGGTTACGTTACTACTTTTCATTAATATAATTACATTAACTCGTAAAACTGACACAATTATCTTTAAGATTTGACATTCAGTTTCCAGTTTATTGCATGTTCTGTAACATATGCAATTGACACCTGCATTAAGGTTATACATTAGGGTTATAGGACCAAAATTCAATATCACTCAAAGTCGTAATTCACCCAAAACACTGTGCAAATTTGCTAAAATATGTGATATAACAGCACTTTCACCATCGGGTTCATCACCTGCATCCACCTTTGCCTGCATTCTAGTATTTCGCAATATTTAAGTTTACCGCCATGTCACCAAATACAGTTTTTGATGTCACTAGCGTAGAAAATAAACAAAACAATTCACACTCAACTACACCAAGGCACTTAGGTGGACTTTCTGCACTTCTTACACCTTTCGTCTCTGACCATCTACACCCACTGCTCCAAACTACACCTCTGGGCGTAGAAGTTGTAAAAGGTACAACCCGCCTAAACAAAGTTCATACGTTAGACAAGCATGGATGACATCAAACTACAACTACAATATTACTGGTCAGAAATTACTGAACGTTAGGCATGCTAACAGTCTGTCCATATTTCTAGCATAAATTCCATCGGAAAGTTTCAAATCGTTAAAAAAAATAATAATTTCATTTTAATGTTAAGTTATAAGTAAATACGAACATTACAGTCAAATTATCAAAATTAATATTCTCCGAAAATAATCTAAACTTGAGCTTCTGACAATTTTACTTAAAGGAAAGTTAATAAATGTTATAATCATAAAAAGTATAATGCTGTATACTTACATTTGCCGTACATGCAAATCTTTACATTTCAAATGTCTCCACGTCAAACAGCAACATGTAAATACTTTAGCAGTTCATTATAGGTTTTTAATTGTATGATACATCGTTATGCTTACGTTGTATGACATTTTCCTTCGACAAGAGATGACACTGTACCTGTGTACATTTTAAGTGAAAAAAATTGTCAACACGGAGTTTTTCCTGCGTGTAAAATAAGGCTTGATAATGTCCATGTAAACAGTACTTTTTGGTTAAGTGAAGGCAATTAAGAATGCCTTTATTATTATTAAACTCGTCTGGATTATGTATTGCAGTACAACAAAAAAATAATAATTCGTAGTTTCCTTATTTTCTGACAAGGCCGTTCCGTCTGGTTTCGACGTGAAAGCCTTGGTTGAAGCGAAGCTGGTGTGAATCCAGTGCCACTCATTTCCTGTTCTAAACTTGTATAACTGCCGCTTGTTAGGCTGTGATAACGGCGCCCTTCATTCGAAATCCACGCACCGGCGAACACAAGTACACTTCAGTCTTTCCACGATGCAGTATTGTTTAAGTACCCGTTTACACTGGAAAATATATGTAGCATACACTGTACATCCTTATTAAAGTGGTTGTTGTGCATCGAGTCAAAACTTGCCGCAAATAATTAATTCGAACAAATGCGTGGATTTTCATAGTTATATCAGTGTGATACACTTATATGAAGGTTTATTGATTCCTGTCAACTTGAATCTATATTTATTTATAAAGCAAGTAATTGAGATATCGTTTTACGCTTTGCACATTAGAGGGCACATATTATCGTTTAGCTTAGTTTATCGATTGTTTCCCCTTACAAAACAATGAATTCAAGTAACAGGTACAAGAAAGTTGTGACGCTTTCTCTATACCGTGCCGTGCGAAAAAATTTCGATGCCCAGTGAAACCGAAGTTTTAGGGCCGTATCTATAAACGGCTTTCGAATGACAACCAACTGCTATCCCCATAGATAAAGCATTGGTGAGCAGTTGGTTGTCTTTCGAAAGAGGTCTATAGTTTCGGCCCTTAGAGCCGTATCTCTAGATCTCTTTAGAATGTCAACCAACTTCTCACCAATGCTTTCTCTATGGGGATAGCAGTTGGTTGTCATTCGAAAGAGGTTTATAATATCGGCCCTTAGACTCTAGACCACGGTCGTAGAAGAACAGGTTTGGACACTCGTCTATCTACCAATGTATTTTGCTTGACCCCCTTGTTATTTGGCTGCAGTTCACCAAGTTACCAAGAGTGGTGTGCGTCTTTGGCTCTGCAGTTAGGGCGGTTGGGCTCAAACTCCGCCCACTTTCTTCCAGAGTTTACAGTATAAAGTAAATAAAGATTGCTGGAGCCATGTTTTAGGATTGTGAGTGAAGGAAGTATTTTATAAATTGATAAAAAATACGTTTTGATAAATTGTTAATCTTTATAATGTAAACACTGGGAAAAAGTAGGAGGGAAGTTGGCGGAGTTTAATCCCGAACGCCCTGATTGCAGCAATAAAACTGTTAGTTAAAAACAATTATGTTTATATTAACTGAGTAAAAATTTATTAAAATTTTCTGTATAGTAATAACGCAATTGTTCCACCTTGTTGCATTGCGTGTAATCGAGAAATAAAAACGAGAGCAATCGAGACATGTAATCACGCTGACTCTAAGGCCGACTTAACTCGCCCGCAATGTGCTTATATCACCTCTATGCTCAACTGATGCCAATCTTCCTGTCGTGAAATTCTCTTAAAATTTAATATGGAGACGTTGTCGTCGTATAAACTTGAGGACAAGCGTCGTTTAGTGATTTCTCACGTGACGCAGTTTTTTAACATAGGAAATTTTTACCAGCGTGTTCTGTAGCGGTTGAGTGCTGTTACAGCCTATATGTCCATGAATATGTATATTTTTTTCACTTTATATTCTTCTTCTGGCAATTGACGTTCCCAAAAATACATTCGGCAGAACTTGTTTGTGTACTGCGCTATTCAAGACGTTTTTTTAGAGTGTTGGCATGGGAGTAGCTTGTATTGCAAGTGCGTAGAGAAGCAAGACATTAATTTTGGTGTTGGAAGAAATTGGTGTTAGAACATACTGGTGTTGGAACCTGAAAATTATATTGTTTTTATTGCGCTTAAGCTTCTGTTATGTAATAATGTGCAATATTTGTTATCAACGACCAAATACAATATTTCAATATTTATCAAATTAATTTCAGGTTTATGTCCACTCTAAAGGTGTTGAAGATTTATGTGAGTCTATCCCATCCAAAATGCTCCCTTCCGACTATGGGGGTAAAGAAGATACTTCAGAAAGCATAAGTGGTAAGTCAGTGATTAAGTAATTACAATTTTCTTTTGTTTCCATTTTACATCTTATGTACTGAACTTGGTTCTTTATGTCGGGTTGAAAAAAATCCCGCTGTGTGATAATTAAAGACACAAGTTTATGGCAAAATATTTTTGTGCTATAATGTTTCACTGCCTTATGTGCCCATCTGCAGCTCTGATTTATGATAAGTGATTGGAGGAATTATCTCTTACTTTTCATGGGGTTATATTGGCTGATCATTGACTATAGTGTCACAATGACCTTATTCTGATTCAAGCAGTCAAATAAAGAGATGCCTTAGAAAAGATACGCTGTCAATAACCATGAAGCAAAGCTGCCGATGTGCATTTCAGGCATTGAAACAAAGTTATGCACTTTTTTCCTCAGCCACGTACAAATTTACCAAAGTCCATACTTCTTATTGCCTAGATCCCTATTTAATATTATTTATTACTTTCGTACGTAGGTATTGCTCATCCTTACAAGGAGAGTCCGCGTACAGATCCATGTCAACCAATTAACTGAAATCTCCAAACGTTTATGCAATCATTAAATTTTATATAATCATCCGCAAGCGTAAACACTTCCTGTAAACCAATAAGCAAGGCAGAATTAAACTCTGAACTCGTAGTTAACTGAAATATTTTAATAATGCAGGCTACTCCATCAAGTATCTGATAAAAAGTACCACAAAGAGGCGAAAGTACATCGAAATAAATAAAGAGTAGATATTGAAATTAATAATTCATTTTTTCTCATGCTTCGATCTGAACCATGCCTTCTTGCAGCTTCAAATTCTTGGTGTTTGTAAAACGGATTTTGGGGGATGATGGGAAGCAAGCTAGCGTTCGCCTGAAATTGATCCAATGACCTCGTGAATGAAAATAAATATATTACTACTACTACACCTTGCTCGGCTTTACAACACATGGGGATTTGATACTTAGAACCTAGATAAAATGTACTGAACTAAACAATTAGTGTAAAAATTACGTTTTTTTTCTAGATGCCTGGCAGAAATTGCTGGAGAGTCACAGAGATTGGTTCAAGAAGGAAGAATCCAGGGTGACGGACGAAACGAAACGTTTCGGGAAGCTAGTTGATTCTGTACAACTCTTCGAGATGGACGGTTGCTTTAGAAAACTAATTATTGACTGACAAAAAAAAAACAATAACTATATATTTCGCGCACATGTGTAAACTTGAACGTTTCGTGAGCTAGTCATCTGTTCCATTAAGTACATTTAAAATACAGAAAATGTGTTTTCTACATAAAAATCTCGCGAAAATGATTGAAATGATCCTTTCGAAAGGTGAACCTAAAAATCTTAAACAGGAACAGAAACTTTATTTTGTAACCTAAATGAAATACTTTAAATACTACAACTTGACTTTTTTTTTTTACATTTTACTTTGCCTGAGTAAAGTAATACCTGCAAATTAACGTACTTTAGCTATTTTAACATGCACTGCATATAGGTGAAACAGGTGATATGTACACATTTAAATTAATGATGACCACTTTTGCCATGTAACGAAATATGTCTGATGCGTATTTTCGTCAACGTATTTTGCATAACATTGCAAAATATTTACGGTAAAATTGCTTAACAAATTCCAGACTTTGCATGATTTTGTAAGGAAAATATATATTTACTAGCAGTGCGCCCGCGGTTTTGTTCGCGTGTGTTACTCATAGCAGAAAATATTTGCTTTAATTGAAAAATCTCTACACCGGATAGGTAGTTCAGTCATTAAGTGTTAGATAGATAAATCTGCTAGTTGAGTTAACTCTGAAGTATGAAGCAGGATAAATAGCTATAGCTGTCCACGAGAAAAGCAGTCTTAAGTTTGTCCTGCAAAACAGCGACTTCGCCTGGGTCTTATTTACAGTCACAGAAAAGTTGACGTTGTGGGGTAATCACAGAATCTTTAATGTAAGATGGTATTCGAATTATATACGTAGTTTACGTGATATTAAGACTGATTTCCCCCGAGCACATCCATTGATGACGGTGCCCTCAATAACATATTTGTATTTTCAAAACCGTTAATTGAAGTTACGCGGCATTAGGGAGTTTTGGCAGGGTAATGTTTCGCTGAAATATAAACGTATTTGGTGCCTCAACCTTTAGGTTAGTGAGATGGTACATGTGGGCTGACGCTGTCGAGGAACTTCAATAGATAGTGGTCTGCACAACTTCACCACTTTTTAACGATTTAATTTAAATTGCACTAATTTCGTCTTCCTCGCAGTTTTTGTGTGTCAAACTTGGACATCTTGCACAAACTTTTAAGTAATTTGAGCACAGAACCTCTCGGAGCTACGAACAACTGCGTCACACAACGTCGAAATTATTCATGAAAACTAATTTAATAAAATAAAATATTTATTTCCTGGCCTCAAGAGGTTGTGAAACTACACGTCTCAATAAAACTGTAGAATGAAACTCCTATATAATATATTTCTCGCTGGTCATAATTTCTTTTCGGATCGTCTGCCTTGAAAGTTATTTAATTAAATTATCTTATACAATAAAAACACTTGCATTACTTATTTTAGGTATTTACGTAACCATCATTCTGAAGCGAGCAATACCTCAATATCTCTACTGGTTATGATAAGTATCATCGGCTGATAGAAAACAAATTCTGTACCTTTTCACCCCTTTAGGTGTCGAATTCCAAAAAAATCTTAATTTCACATCATAAATGTGTAACAGATATCTCTACTGGTTATGATAAGTATCATCGGCTGATATAAAACAAATTCTGTACCTTTTCGCCCCTTTAGGTGTCGAATTCCAAAAAAATCTTAATTTCACATCATAAATTTGTAACAGTATCAATGTGATGTTAAATTCACGACTATAGTACGTTCAATCAAAGCAAAATCGATCATTAATTAAATATCGCATGTAACTCCAGTACAGTATTGAAAGTTCGAATTTCATAAAACCCTAAAACTACTATTTGGGTATTTATGAAAGCAACATTTTGAAGTGAAGACCAACTCTTTTTCCCTAAGTATTCGATAGATATCGGTAGTTAATCGGAAACACATTTAAGGTCTTTTCATCCCCTTAAAAGTTGAATTTCGAAGAATCCTGAAATTGTCTAACATTAATTTTTATGTGTGTCCCATTGGAGTAAAAATTAAAATGATATGTTATCGGGTTCGATCTCTATCGACGTTTCTTCGAAAATACTTTTCACCTCATTTCATCCCCTTGGATGTCGAATTTCGAAAAGAAAATAATAATAAATAACATTCTTAATGCTTGCCTAAGACCTGAAGGGAAACCGCACAAATAATTTTACGATTCTAGGTACTATTGGTTTGGGCTACAGTTTTATATATCAGTCAATCATTCATTCATTCAGTCAGTCAGTGATTAGAGATTTGCATGTAACGAAAAACATCCGAAACATTTCAATTAATTTTCTTGACAGTGAAATAACACATACGGGGAAGAGAACATTATCGTAAAATATGTGCAGAATGTTGCAGTTCATTTTCTGAACACACACAGAGAAATATACACCAAGGTGAAAATCATCCTGTTCAATGTAAATTTATCGTCACTGCAATAAACGACGCAAAATAAAACGGTTTTAAACATGAAATTCTGTCATATATTGAAATATATAGTTTATAATTTCATATGCGCAGAAATTTCAACTTTTAGTGGTAATTCAACGTTAAGGTTTTAAATTTTATTGTTTTGAGTACTTGTAAATTATTTTTGGGGTGGTGAAATCTTTCCCTGATATAGATTGATTTCCTATCGGGTTATTTTTTTTATTTAGTCACTTGAATAGCGAAATACGTTAAGGAAATATCGCCCATAAATAACGCAAAACTATTAAAAAGTCATATTATATCGCATAATGTGTCCAATCAGAAACACGCAGAACGAATTAAAAAACGTTTTAATACAAGAAACTTCAGCAAATAAATACATAAAATTTTTTTGTACCTACGTAGATTTTTCATTGATTGTTTTCATCGTGCAAATGACAACGGAAAATTTTCTACTGTGGTAATAATATGAAAACTTTGGAAAATGTTCTACTATGGCAATAATATGAAAACTTTCCCGGTCATCATCATTCATTCTAACACATGTCGTTTTTGTACTAACTTATTATTTACTGTACCTCGCTAACGAATTTTCGTTTAGTTTGAATACATAACGATATTTTTTAAGTTATCCTGTGTTTCAAATAATATCTACGTACTGATACATTCTTAATTTTTCTTTTGATAATTTTTGACTGCCAGATATGTCACTTACAATTTTACAAAAATTAATTGCCAAATTAATTTCCTAAACAAATCACGAGAAATAAAAAAAAAAAAAAAAGCAAATACTTGGAAATTCATTCCATGACCAACCATACAGCAATATTATTATTTTTTATTTGCTAAAAATCGGTTCATGCCTAAGAGGCCTGGATACATTGACGCCAATGAACATGTACAAACACGACCGTATCCCTTTATTGTATCATTGTTCCCTGCAGTAACCAATATCGACAAAGATCAACATTGGTTACGATAACAGTAAACAATCGTACCTAATCATGCAGGCGGGAGTTTACCTCTGGTTCGTGTTGCGACCAATGTAAGCACGTTAATTTTTCATGAGGACGTCTCGTGTGGTCGTGGCAGCTGCAGAGTGGCAATCGGCGATATACCGTATGACAGCCAAATCGCGCGTATTATCACGTAGCCGTTCCCGATGTCACTGTAGTTATCACCTCACTGCATGAGTAATTGAAATATCGTCATTGCGATAGTGAATAGACCTAGCGATTCGACTGCGGGTAAAATTAGTGTTTTTATTATTAATTTTTTTTTTATTTGTAGAGTCAATGACTGAATTTTCAATATTTTTGTTGTTCCTGGTATTGTTACTATTATTAACAATAATATTATTTTCAAATTATAAAATTTTAAATATATAAACTTTAATGATCTTTGTGTAAATTCAGTCAATATAATCCTACAGGATTCATATCATTACGCGTAAGTTTTATGGTTTCCAATATTTTATTCAAAGAAGCACTTTTTTTTTTTTCAAATGATCCATGTAATATATGTGATAAATTCAATTTCAAAATTGTGACACTATTTTAAAGACGTATTTTTCTTCACATAATTCCTGCAAAAATAGCATAATTTTGAAATTAAAATTAATCAGAACGTATTCCCCGGTTTCTGTTAAGTCCTGCTAAAACAATCAAGTTAAAAGTTTCTGATAAAAGTTTCATATATATATATATATTATAAGCATAAGAAAAGTTAGTTAATTGGTATGAGGGCCACGGTGGCCTAGTGGTCAGGACATTCGCCTCTTACCAAGGCGATGCGGGTTCGATTCCCGGCGATGTCAAGTCACAGATTTTCGCAATGTGGGAATCGTGCCGGATGACGCCGTTGGTCGGCAGGATCTCCTGTTTCCTCCGCCCTTTCATTCCGGCTCTGCTCCAAACTCACCACGCGTCACCCCTCACCAGCGTTCCAGACTTCGATGTTAATTAAGTGCTGACCAAAATCTCTCGCTCACTTAATGAGTACGGTTGCACCAGTAACAAAGCGTGTATGTACCAAGGTACCAATGCTTAGCAGTAACTATACACAACACTGAGTTCTCGGTAGTACCAATATATTGGTATGTGTAGGCATATTTCTAGCCAGTAGCGTACAAGAAGAAAGGAATGTATTCTCGAGTAACACTGCTTCAGTAGCAGCTACCTATTATTATTGGTTGATTACTGCAGATGTTTCAGTTCCGGGGTCTAATGTTGTGTAGTTGATTCTAATACTGATTTCCTTGAAACTCGACCACGCTCCGCCACTTGGACGCAAACTAAATGCAAATATTCTACAGGGCTCAAAGAGAGCTCACTTTGTTGTGAACAGTCTAAAGTTATATTGTACAAAATGGTGTTATAATAGTTCATTTGTGTAATCGATATTTTTCTACACCGATTGTGGTTGAACATGTTTACATTCTACGGCAGGTATTGAGATTTAACCTGAAATTCCTCCGAAATCGTTATTTTTAAATAATTTAATTAATAATAAAACTTTTCTCAGTTATCAAATAATTTTTATGAAAAACAATAAGAACATCAGTGGTATGTATCTAACACATGTATAGTCATACATAGTCTCAGTACACGGTGATGTATGAATTGATGCAGAAAATCGCTGTTCCAAACATTCGGCAACTAATCTTAACATATAATATGAAGTGTCCTGACACACTCACTCACTCACTCATCAACACACAGCCCAAACCTCTGGACGTATAGAACCATTACATTTTGAGGAAAGCTTCTCCTTGGCCCGTACGCATAAACTAAGAATGGATTTTTTGAAATTCGATAATTAAGGGGGTGAAAAAGGGTGAAATGTGTTTTAAAAGAATCCCTGATATCTCGTTAACCAGGAAAGCAATCATATTATTTTTAACTTTATAATATTGCTCAAAGAAATGCGTATTTGCGAATTTTTGTATTTTGCGAAATTCGAAAATTAAAGGGATGAAAAGCAGTAAAATGTGTTTTTCATTAATCCGTCATTTCTCCCAAACCATTTCATATAGTAAGGGGATTTTTTCTTTAAAATGATGCTTAAGTAAATATCTAAATGTATTTTTAGAACTTTTCTAAATTCGTCCTTGTAAGGTCTTAAAAAAATAAAACGTTTATTTAATTAATCCCACTTATCTCCTAAAGCAGTAGAAATATTGAAATGGTTTTTGCTTTAAAATAAATCTTACGTAAATGTCAAAAAAGTAATTTCAGGTTTTTTTAAAATTCACCCTTGAAAGCAGTAAAAAAAAAAAAAATTAATTAAGTTTTCAAATAATTATCCGTACCGCTTATAACCGTTCAGACATCGAGATTATTTTTTGATAAGAATGAAGCTTATGTAACTATCTACAAATCAAATTCAGGATTTTATGAAATTCGAAAATTAAGGATGTGGTAAACAGTAAAATGTTCCAGTCTCCCGAATAAAGAGAATGATCACGGAGAAATAATTCAACAGTTGTTTATTTTTGCCAACCTACTCATAAATAAAACCTCTTTGGACTGTAGCCTGTACATACGAAAGAACTATCACGGCATGCCTTTCAGCATTCACTCAAGCAATGTATGAAGTGTGGTGTGGGTGGGGTTACGGGTTCGTATCCCGTGCAAGACTTTGCGATGGGAATTACTATGACATCATACGAGCACATTGCGCGCGCTCTTTACACTGAGCTAAGTTCACTTTAATTGAGTACGCTAGTTGTTAAATGCCTTCAACGCATATTTTATCCAGAGTTACTGTTTACATTACATAATTTCACGCGGGCAAAGCCGCAGCCGGCAAGCTAGTTACAATATGTAACTTAATAAGTCGCAAAACGTACTTGTTAATTACTGGTTTCTGTAAAATATATATTTGCTAAAACAAAACATAAAACTGTATTTCCATACGACTAAGCAGCTATTTTCGTAGCAAGTTTTTCCTCTCTCTTACATTATTTGCCCGTTGTTAAATAAAATATCCATGTGAAGCTGTAAGGTAGTGTACGGGTATCTAACAATATACTCTTACATTGAAAAATGCGCATATTGTAGGATTAAATTGTTTTACAAAATTAACGGCAGTCATGTTTAACTTCCTAATAATTTAAATACATTGTTGAAGAATACGCAATGAAATTCTCTAATATGTTTTACTGCTAATTGATTTATTACATTTCTAGTTAACAGAGCAACAATTTAAATATTACCAGTGATTTTCTGTTGAAAGTAGCATGTTACACTACGCAAGAATAATTTAATCTTGAACAAAATCTCTCACAAGAACTGTCATGAGAACAGTTGCAATGATGCTGTTCACAATATTCCATGCAGCTAACATGGGTCAAGTTCTTTCCTTAGGCTTTTTGAAGGCAACTGTCAGTCACAAAAAACTTTTTTTTTTTTTTTTAAATTGTTCATTGTAAGTATTGTGTAGGTATTTCACATGCTAAAATTTGCGTCCGTCTTTCTATGAATGAACTGACTTCTTTTTGTGATGTCGCAATGCATCACAGCAAAAATACCATTTACTTGTATTTTCAAAGTAAGCAGTTCACTGAATCACCATTTGGCAGTGACGTTTGCGACAACATATTTCGTTACATGACGTTAAGTAATGAAATATTGTCTCTTACATCGTAATTTTTCACCTATAGGCAAAAAACTGCTTGCAGAAAATCACAGATTTTTTTTTTTTTACAATCTGCTAGTGAAATGTTTAAATTAGTAATTTTTAAATTATTTTTGCGTATTTTCTTCAATGGTGCTTCGTTACGTTTGCTGATAAATACCTATAAATAAACTGAAATTTTTTGACGTTTTTGTCTGGTTGTAAACGGGTATTGTTTTCATTACCAAATCTAATGTCCTAACCACAAGACTAGTTAGATAATTTAAAATACTTATGACTTACATTATATTGAACATTGTTGTCAACTAGATGATGTTTCCTAATTTTGAAATTCCTTTCTTAATTATATATTTAGTAACAATGAAGTTAGTTTTTGCTGGCTATTTAAATTGATAAACACAATTCAATACTCTGATAACTCATATTGAGGAAGCTAACACCATTCGCTGGCTGCTTGAGCGTTTTTCCTACTTCAGTGTTCACATTTGCAATATAACCTGGAGGCATGAACCAATATTTTCCTTGTATACCTTACTATTAGAGTTCATAATACTAGTACATTTACCTTACTTACTGAAGGAGAGTTGCAAAACTTCATTTTAAATACTTTAAAATTCGACACATCACTGATTTTAAATTTACAATCTCACTATTATTTTTCCATTACAGCTGAAATTTTGAGGTAAGTACTGTAGCCTACTGTAAAATTTATGTATTAATTCAAATTTTTATGGTATGGAATATTTTGTGTATAAAATTTTTATGTAGTTATTTAGTAATTGGTCTCTTCACTATTCATTAATAACACTTTCTATACACAAAAAAACCTAATTTTAAAATCCTTCGTCCCCTTATCTTAAAATAATCAAAACACAATTATCTAAGGTGTGTAAAAAACTTCGACTCAGAAGAAAGTGACATTCTGTAAATGATTTCACCATTTCTCGTTTATAAATAATTATAAGAAAAATAACTATGTATACTCTTAACGAGAAAAAAATTCTCAGCTAATTAAAACAGTGACAGATTCAGTTCGTCTGTCCTTTGCGGTCTCATTTCGATGTAAACTGTTTGTTCATTGTTCTCGCAACTAGGTACCTGCCACTCCCACCTCACTTTAATAACCGAAGTTCTGAAGACCCGACAGCCCACAGTATAAAGGACTAGCCCGTTTTGAAATTAAATGGAAAAGTAACGTCACCTTACAACTAATGTATAGGAAAACTACGGCGCGATTGTTAGAAGTAGCTCTTTGACTTTGTCAAGTGCGCGGCAGAGACCGAACGGTCAGAGAAGACAGCGACGCAAAATAGAATGATAAAATTTTTTTTGGAAAAGTTAAGATGTTACTTACGGTAAGTGTTTTGTTTGATCGTTGAAAAGCTGTAAATATTACTTTTCAGAAAAATTAACAGCATTTGAGTTATCTTTTGAATTTTCTTACGACCATTCTGGAGTGAAATTAAAGTGTGTTTCTTTAATGAGTGTGAACTATTTCATTCAATACTAACAGATTGGAAACGTGGACTACTTTAAAAATAAATATATATACACACACCCATACATACATACGTACATACATACATACATACATTCATACATACATACGTACATACATACATACATACATACATACATACATACATACATACATACATACATACATACAATTTTAAAAATATTTTAGAGTCTACCCTTGGGCTCACTTGCTATTTACTTTAGTTACATTTTTATACTTAGACTTATAGTAAAATTAACAGCTTATAATTATGTTTGTATTAAAAATATTTACATTTTAAAATTTTAGAACAAGGATTTTTTTTTTACCTTAAGTAGCACAAAAACATTTTTTGAAAATTACCTGCTATAAATGTTTTAGTAAACGTAAAGTGAATTACGGTAGTGACTTACATGTAATACAAAATGAACACTCCATACTGCGGTTTGTGAGACAGTAATAGATCACGTCCACGGTCGTAGAAGAACAGGTCTGGACACTCGCCTGGATGTTTGACCTCCTTGTTGTTTGGCTGCAGTTCACCAAGTTACCGAGAATATTGTGTTTTATTGGCGCTGATGTTACGGCGGTCGGACTAAACTCTGCCCACTTCCTTTCCGCTAAGTTAAACAATTTATCAAAACGTATTTTTTATTAATTTATGAAATACTTTGCTTCGTTCAGAAATTTAAGAAAAGGCTCCAGCAATCTTTATTTACTTTATAAATTTAGCAATGGAAAAAAGTGGACGGAGTTTGAGTCCGACCGCCCGGAAAACAGTGCCAAAAAGTACAACATTCTCGGTAACTTGACGAACTACAGCCAAAAAACAAGGGGGTCAAGCAAAATATATTGTTATATAGGCGAGTGTCCAGACCTGTGCTTCTACGACCGTGATCACGTCTATGTTGTTCCGTGAAGATACAAACAGAAATTTTAAAAGTATGAAAACATAATATCGTAGATAACTGTACTGAAATAGTAGACTTTTTACAGTTAGACTATTGTTATATTTGAACTGGTTGTATACAAACTTTGTTAAATTTACGAAATTAATAATACAGTTTTGTACGTAATATTAAACTTCCATGTTATCTAAGGATAGAAAACCTTAGAGGAAAAGAAACTGGCATTCGTATACTTAAAACGGTGTTGTTATTACTCAAGCAAACATGCCTGTGTCAAGCAAATATATACCGCGCAAAAAAATCAGACACGGAATACCTTGAGTGTCCAAATTGAATGAAAAGGCAAATACTGGGTGGAACTCACAAAATCGTTTAGAAAATATGTTAACGACAAAAATTTTCTTGTGATATTTATTATGTAGTAATACCAGTTCTGTATTCCACTACGTACGATCCCCGATACATAAATTATTTTCTAAACAGTTAACATTACAACTACTAACGTGAATAAATGAAATACAATACTAGCCTATAAGTTCAAAAATGTGATTTTTAATAGAGCAACGTTCTCTAAATTAATTCCAGGACAAAAAAAATTAAAATTAGAGGTAATATTTATATCTAGTTCTGTCGATAGTAACTTTATCTTATATAATATGGTTATAAATATGAAAAGCCTCATATTCTGTGACAGTTAAGTAATAAGTAAGATATAAAGTTTTCCTTACTACATGTAGAGTTAATACAATCATACAGACTAAGAAAGCGACATATCATTACAAGAATAATCTCGAGTAGTCCCTTAATTACCATTTTATGGCCAGTTTTCAAGCTTAACATTATCATTATCGCGTTTAACACAAAAGCAATGAGCCTGTGAAAATGTAAGCAAGCGGGAGATTTTCTGGTTTCTAGGAAACCACAGAACACTGGTTTGAATTACTCGTGATATCGGTCTGGTCTTCAAGTATCAAAACTTGAATCGTATTCCAAAAAATAATTGTAAAATTCAAGTTTGCTTATATAATGAAATTGTATGATAATGAACGAAAAAAATGTAAGATTATATTTTAATGTTAGACGTTATATGAATGCAATAGGGTAATGTAATGTCTGAAGTAACGAAGTATTTTAGAAACACGCACAAATAACATAAAATAACTAATCTGCAGTGAATTTAATGATTTCATAAAGATTGACAATTTTATTTGTGTTAATAGTTCCAGAATGCAAATTAAACTACAGTTTAACTTAAAGCTGCAATACTCTTAAGCACTTCCATGTATTTTCCGACTAAAATAAAAAAAAAACCAAAAATATATTCTAGCAGTAAATTTTAACGGCTGCGTAACCATTGACTAAGGACCGGATGCATCACCTCCAGACAAATACAGCCCAGCCGCTTGGTAAGCACGTATTGGCCCACATCCGGTAAAAAAAAAAAAAAAAACAGGAATGTTTTACCACTACTACTTGCCTGGTTGTTACGTAACCGTATGCCCACCGGTAATTACAGTTCTGTATTGTATGCGTTGGTAGTGAATGCAGCAGTAATTTAGTAATGTTCCTTTCTCAGGCGTTGTAATTAGAACACTTTAGAGCGACATATTTTATTTGTACAAAACGGGTGGTTTGCAAGTTTATGTTGGTACCAAAAATATTAATAGTTTTTAAAATGCACTAGTCGAGTGTTGCGTTGAATGAGTTAGTCTGCGAATAAACTATTTCGGATCAACGGCAGCCAGAATTAATTTCAGTGAAGTGTATGTACAGTTATTACATACGCTATGTGTTGAGGAAACAGGCTAGGCGTTGCTTTAAGTGTATGCGGAAGTATTGTTATGATTATTGTTTGAAATGTTGTTGCCCTATTTTTTTTGTAACTTATAATTAGTAGCATTGGATGAAAAGAACGATTTATTTTTATTACAATTAAAAATTCTTACGGCTTGGATATTGTTGTCTGCCGAAATAGTTTTTTCACTCTTTAGATGTTTATACAAGGAAAAAGTTCCTGAAATATGTTTGTATTATTAAATTCATTGAATAGGGTCTCATATGAACAACGGTATCGAAGTTGGTTACTTTACTTAAGTCACATTTGAACAACTGATGTTAGTAATAGACTGATTTACGACCAATTGCAATACTGCGTTAACTTAATATGCTATTAAATTGGTAAACAAAACAGTGTCTCACTAAAGACTTTATAAATTTGGTAAATGAATGTAAAACGTCTCCGAGAAAATTACCGGCCTAAAACGCGAGCAATTAAAAATAAATGTAACAAAAGTGCTTATTGTTAAGAATTCATGCTTTATTTCTAAACTCAAAATTTTAAATAACATAGGTAGTGTATGTTTTCTAGCAAATAAAAGGTTGTATGACAATATAAAGTGCTTTCAGGCAATGGCTTCAATGTAATAAATTAAACTATTATTTGTAAAATAAATGACTCAAAACTGTACGCTCAATACACTGTCATCCTTGCTTTAATAATTAACTTTACATTGCTCCCAATTCTAAAACATCGGATCTCTTTTTAAACACATTACAATCGGTAAAGAGATAATGAACATATTAAACTATGTCCTTATGTCTCTCTTTCTCTTTTCTAATACACCACTCTGACAGAAATGGAGTGCTAAACTGCATGCATTTTTTTTTTAAATAAAGCATTACATTAGTTAGTCACTTTGTACCACAGTAAGAGTTTTCATAGATATAAAACATGTTTCGAAGTATGTCTTTTGCTAATCGCAGTGTACCCACGTAAATGTTTTTATAAATATAAAACATGTTTTAAAGTAACTTTTTAACACAACCTAACATGATATGTTACGTGTATTATCGTATGAGCAAATTAACAAGTAGAAGAGTGATCATCACAGAGGCCGTTTTCAGTTGGAGCCAACCGAAAGACGAGACTGTTAGTCGTTAAGACGCAAAGTGCGCTTGTTGATGCGTAGATTTATTGAGCATAGTATTTCCTGTGTAATATCTATACGTATTGAAGAACATAATTGGTGATCTTACTGTTATTAAGAAATCTATTAGTCACACAACTGTAGCATAAAAAACATTTGGGCGTAAAAAATTGCACACAAAAATTCTGTGATATGAACACGAAACGTCAATAAACTGTAAACTTTTAAAATATTCTGTTTTGCAAGAAGCACGTAAACAGTGAATTAAAAGTTACTTGCCGTACGAAACTGAATGCAAGATTCCTTAATACCATCTTGCTATGCTAATATACGCACGCAAAATATATTATTCTTAAATCTACAGATATAAATGCCCAGTATTTAAAGCAATAATCCCTCGTACCGGCAGCAAATGTACAGCCAAATAAATCATGGCGATTGGCAACGACCGGGTCCTTGAAAACTTTCGCTAACGGAACGAATAAGAATGAAACCGAATTTCTCACTTAAAAAGAAAATGTGGGCTTGTTTTAACATTTTTCTTGATTTTGCAAATAAAAATCAAATATTCTTGCCCGCTGTATGTTTTAACACAGTGCAATACAATATTCCTTCCCTTTCCATTCTAGCAAAATGTGCGTTCTTTTTAACTCTCAGTGAAATAGAAAATTTGGTTATCACTCGCTCTGGAAGACTCTGTGTCACAACGCTCGCAAGTATAAGAGCAACTTATTAATGACCAAACACTTTATGTGTTGAGAATTTCTCGCTTAACTTATTTGTACATAAATGCGCTTCTGGAAAGGCTCCTGTAAGAATGCAAGTACAGACAGTCTCGCGGCTTCAGGGATTCCTCAACATGTGTCACACAACAAGGGAAACAGTACCAGAGTTAGTAAGGGAGAGGCCTCCAGAGACGCTGTACGGAACAATTGTGAAATATGGTTTCGCAGAGTTTATATTTTAATTACTAAGATTATAAATATATTTAATCTTTCTATATATGCCGCCATATTGTCTTAGGCTAACACATGAATTCGTAGGAAAACTTTTACTATCTCTAAAATCCCAAACAAACAGTAATATGTAACTCATACTAACAGAGAGTCCAGAGCAAAAAATACAGATATGTATTACTAAAGAAAAAGTTAATTTTTTGCACAGCGCTAAAAACTATTCTACGGATCTCTTGAAAGGTTAAATTATTTTATAATAAATTGTTATCGAAAATATTTTTAAAAAGATTGACGCTACCTGTTTACGGTGCGATGAAAATAACTAAAAGATCAAAAATCTAACCTTGTTTTTCACTGATGATGATGATAATGATAGATGAAAAAAACTGTACTGATCTACGCTCATTTTGTAAAAGCAGTCTAAAATTAAGAAATGGACAGATTAAAGTAAGTGCAATACTGTTAATTGTTATCGTGTCTTCAGTCAGAAACAACAATATGGCAGTCTGGGACTAGGTTTAATTGAAGTTAGCTGCAATACATACAAGTATGACACATATTCACGGCCAGAAGTGAGATGGGAACAGAGCAACGCTAGAGTAAATAATGAGAGAAAGAAGGCGTATCCTGTAGAAAAAAAACGCCCACGCCTATGAACTGCCAGTCACAAAACTTACATCATAATGACTCTGGAAACAAACAACTATTTAAAAAAAAGTTGGCGTCTAGGAGTTTCGAAATTATATAGACTGTGTTCAGTGTTTTCTTTCTGCATTTCATATCACGTAACCAGGCTATTTTCAATGTTAAGTTTTGTTTCTATTTACGAGTATGTGGTTAACGTCTTAGTAGAGATTTACATAAATTTTTATTCTCAATAAATCCTAAGTGTATGTTGCCGTAAATACCACAGATATATTTTTTTTTCGCAAACGGCTTTGTTTAAATGAGTGAATATGTACGAAAGGTTTGAAAATCGCCAAACATAAGCAAGTTTAATATATCACTATTTTTCTATTATTAATGGCATGCTCGATTATTTTAGTTCTCAGTAGGTAGTCCTACTATTGTCAATACGAATTACGGTTGTACAGTTATTAAAGCATTAATCATTTAAAAATTCGTTTCGCTAGTAAACGAACTGTGAACATGTAGTCCAACAAATTAAAAGCCTGCAGTATTTTTACCTAAAATGATGATTTCAAAACAGTCTACGTGACAAGGTACAAAATATATTTAAGAAATAATACATTAGTTGTTTATACAACTACAACATGTATAACGTAAGCTGCGAGAATGTTGCATACCCATGTTAGGTACAGCATGAATATTGCGTCTGTTTGTTCTGCTTCCTGTAACGATTTTCTATTAAGCGGAGTTGTGGAACTGAGCATGGGGCTTTTAACATCGCATTATGTTTCTAGCAGCGTGTTCGTATTAACACGGGTGTGCCGAAGCACGACCATGTTTTAGGTCCGTTACGCACTATCCGCCATATCTTGCGAAAATTATTAGCGCGATGTGAAATATCTGCGGCCTGCATTTAGGTGGTTAAGTGTACAAATCTGTTTCCCGTATACATTTTGGCGGCAGTAAATGAAGTAGCAGTCCAGCAAGACTTCAAAACACTATAATTTATTTGTCAGAATTTACATACTGAATGACGGCAAATTTTATGTTATTTTTTTATTTTTATTTATTTATTTTATTTTATTTTATTTTTTTTTTTCAAATTTAAACAGATGCGTAGGTAATGTGTTGTGATAAAAATCAGCACAATGATTGATGTCACTGAAACGTGACGAAATTATATTTGTTGGAAATACAATTAACGTATCGGCCCTTGTTTCGTATTTTGTATTACGATAACACTTTAACCACAATAAGCCAAAGGTTGAACGTCGATTGCAGATAACTCAAGTGCCTCGTTTCAATGTTACCAGCTTCGTGACACACCCGTGACGTCAAGAAATGAAGGTAATCTATATATATAAAAGGAAGTGCCCTACTCACTGACTGACTGACTCATTCATTCATTCATCATCAACGCCCAGTCCTAACCACTGGACCTAGAAACGTGACATTTTAAGGGAAGTTTCCCCTTGTGGCGTAGGCGCGCACTAAGAAAGGAAATTTTGAAATTCGGCTATTAAGGTGGTGAAACGGGGTGAAATTTATTTTTTGCAAATCTTTGATATTTCTCGAACCCGACGGGCTATCGTCGTCTTATTCACTTCGTTAGGTCGCAAATACAAATGTCTAGAAACAAATTTCAGGATTTTTCGAACTTTTTATATTAAGGAGGTGAAAAGCCGTTTGATTCGTTCACAGTAAATTCTCTCTTCTTTTTAAACCACCTGAGATATCGAAGTGATTTTTTCTTTAAAATGAAGCTTACGCAAATACCTAAAAAGAAATTTCAGGATTTTTCAAAATTTGTTTTTGAAATCCGGTAAAAAAATAAAACAATTTTTTGATTAATCAGTCGTATCACCTAAACCGTTAGAGATATCGAGGTGGCAATTGTCTTATAATGAAACATAAGTAAATACCTAAAAAAAATTTAACGATTTTTGGAAATTCGTCCTTGAAAGCCTATAAAAAAATAAAACGTGTTTAAGAATAATCTTTCGTAACACCTGAAATAGTTCAAAATTTGTTTCCTTTTTATTTCTTGCTTATAGGTAACCCCTTTGGACTATAGCCTGTACACGCGAAATAACTCTCATGGCCTGTATTGAATAATTTGTAGTTAAGTCTGTGGAGTTGGGGTTTTTTTTTGCCAACCCAACATAAATAAAACCTCTTTGGACCGTAGCCCGTACATACGAAAGTATTATTACGGCCTGCCTTTAAGTATTCACTCGGGTACTGTACAAAGTTTGTGGTGTGGGAGGAGTGGGGTTACGGGTTCGTGTCCTGTGCAAGTCTTTGCGATGGGACATTACATGACATCATACGAGCATATTGCGTGCGCTCTTTTCACTGAGCTAAGACAATTTATAGTTCACTGTTATTGAGTACGCTAGCTGTTAAATGCCTTCATCACATATTTTATCCAGAGTTACTGTTTGTATTACATAATTTCACGCGGGCAAAGCCGCGGCCGGGTAGCTATTTTGTAGAGAAATAAAGATTAATTTAAAACAAAGATGTTCTGAAATTGAAGTACCCTCAGCGTAGTGGACTGGATAAAGCTGATTGTATTTGTTGTTATAAAGATATACAGAGAATATAGTAACACCATCAATTAATACGTTATTAAAATTTAGTTACTCTTTTCTATAGTACACGTGGGCGAAGCCGCAAAGGGACAGCTAGTCTTAACATATAACTTAAAATGAAGTGTCCTGACACACTCACTCGCTCATCAACGCACAGCCCAAACATCTGGACGTATAGAACTATTACATTTTGAGGAAAGCTTCTCCTTGGCCCGCACGCATCCACTAAGAATAGATTTTTCGAAATTCGATAATTAAGGGGGTGAAAAGGGATGAAATGTATTTTAAAAGAATCCCTGATATCTCATTAACCAGGAAAGCAATCATATAATTTTTTACTTCGTAATATTTCCCAAAGAAATGCGTATTTGCGAATTTTTTATTTTACGCAATTCGAAAATTAAGGGGATGAAAAGCAGTAAAATGTGTTTTTCATTAATCCGCGATTTCTCCTAAACCATTTCATATAGTGAGGTGATTTTTTCTTTAAAATGATGCGTAAGTGAATATCAGAATATATTTGAGAACTTTTCTAAATTCGTCCTTGAGAGCTCTTAAAAAAATATAACGTGTATTTAATTAACCCCTCTTATCTCCTAAAGCAGTGGAAATATTGCAATGGTTTTTCCTTTAAAATATCTTACGTAAATGTCAAATAAGTAATTTCCGGATTTTTCGAAATTCGTCCTTGAAAGCAGTTAAAAAAATAAAATGCGCTTTCAAATAATCATCCGTGCCGCTTATAACCGTTCAGACATCGAGATTATTTTTTATAAGAATGAAGCTTATGTAAATATCTACAAATCAAATTCAGGATTTTATGAAATTCGAAAATTAAGGATGTGGTAAACAGTAAAATGTTCCAGTCTCCCGAATAAAGAGAATGATCACGGAGAAATAATTCAACAGTTGTTTACTTTTGCCAACCTACTCATAAATAAAACCTCTTTGGACTGTAGCCTGTACATACGAAATAATTATCACGGCATGCCTTTCAGCATTCACTCAGGTATTGTATGAAGTGTGGGTGGGGTGGGGTTACGGGTTCGTATCCCGTGCAAGACTTTGCGATGGGAATTACTATGACATCATACGAGCACATTGTGCGCGCTCTTTACACTGAGCTAAGTTCACTGTAATTGAATACGCTAGCTGTTAAATGCCTTCAACGCATATTTTATCCAGAGTTACTGTTTACATTACATAATTTCACGCGGGCAAAGCCGCAGCCGGCAAGCTAGTTAAATATAACTGAATACGGGATCAACGTTTATAAGCTAACTAAAAGATAAACTATTCAAGTTGCCATACTGCAAAATACAGTTTGGAGTTAATTTCAATTCATTTTGGTATTTTCAGCGTAATTATTTTTTAATATTGAATCACAATATTGCAAACTGGACCGAAAATAGAGAAGAACAATTTTGCCACTTGAACGGTTTTAACATAACAAAGCAGGTGAGACTATAGAAGCAGAGAGATGAGACTTGGTTCCAGAGTTAGCGTAGTAAGTCACTGATTAGTTGGTCGCATATATTTCGTGAAGTAACCCAATGTTCGAATCTGTTTCAAATTTCAGCGCTTGTGTGAGCTGTGTTTGGCTGAATAACTCACCTGCTGTAAATCGTCCGTAGACGAATATCCAACATATTATATAATGAGTAGCTAGCTGCATGTCGCGGCGATCACGAAATTTGCTGCAAGCAGTAAACAAGAGTCCCTAATCAGTTGCCTCACGATAACGCACTAAAATAAATGAGAATACATTCCTGAATGCTGTAAGCGCTTACAGTAAATACACATTAAAAGCTTGTATTGAATCCTTCCTCAAAGACAATGAGGCCACTTTTGGCGCAGAGGCTAGAGCACTCGCCTTCCACGAGGTTGAACCAGTTTCGATTCTCAGTCGATCCCAGAGTTTTCTCATGTGGGAATAGGGCCGCTAGGAGGCGGGTTTTTTTCTGGGATCTCCCATTCCTCGCGCCCTTTCATTCCGGCACTGCTTCATACTCACATAATGTCTCCTTCATCAGCGCTAAACACTTAAGGTCTGACCAATACCTCTTCGTGTTTTGCTCCCCAAAAGTAACAAAAATAGCACACGAGGAGCGCACGTAAGGACAGGTTGTCACATCCGACAGTAAACTTCTAACTGGGTGCTGGTGGCCGTCTACCGAATTTTGAAAGATGAGATGAAATGAATCCCTAAGTTGGAGAAGCGGCAAGAGGCAAAGAGCCGCAAATCCAGTTAAAAAACTTCAACGTTCACCCAGTTTCGCAAACGCAAAAAAAAAATGGAGATCGATTCCACTAGGAATCGAACTTGGATTGACCTTGTCAGGAGATGAGCGCTCTAGCCACTGTGCCAACTGTGTCTCGACCTCACCATAATTATATGCGATAAAACTGTATTCCATACATCTGTGGTAAAGCTCCTAAACGGGCTAAGGAGACATCCTGATGCGTACAGAAGTTACCAGAATTAAATGGCAAAAACGCTCAACATTTGCATATCCTGAAGAAGCCTTTAGTAAATATTCGAGGCTGCGTAAAGGTGAAATCATCCACTACTCACGATAACATGGAATCTCAAACAATTTAATAATTACCTGCTTTTATTTTTACTACGGGAGTTTCTTCGTAATCTTAACGAATGCTAAACACCTGACAATATACAGTGTCAAATTTCAACTATATGTTCATTCTAAACATTTTTTTGTAAACCTATGGAGAAAGTACTTTCGAAATTTAAGCACTGAATATCTAACGTCTCCTCAAATGAAATCGCAAAATTACCGGGTTGTGATCATTTTAATTGAGTATGTCAAAGGCGTGAGACTTACCTGTCCTTGACAGTCTACTCCCATCTGTAACTCAGTGACCTCGAGAGTCCTAGCCACATTGAAACTTGTTCGGTAGGTTCAAGGTAACGGCTAGAAAGTGAAAGTATTCAGATTTTTTTTAGGGCCAAGACGATTTAAGAATGTCACGCAACCTGTGGTTTCATGATGCATTTTTCCTTACTTTTGTTACCTCAAGAACACCGCCTGTCTGAATCAGTTATGCACTTTGAAGGCTCAAACGCTTAAGAGCGATAAACAGAAACCCGGAAATGTCACGGTTCGTTAGCAAAAATTATATATTTCGAACAACTTTCAATGTGAACAGTTTTCGTGGTTAGGTCACAGCTCATAATACTCGTCCTTGAGAATTCTGAACAAGTTGCAAACCTGCATCTGAATACTCACCGACAACCGCATTAAGGGCTTGTTCCCGAGTTTTTTTTTTCAGACTGGTTCCAATAACTCAAATATTTTTTAACCAAAAGTTTTGAAAAAAATTTATTCGACGTGCAATCACACGATGCACAATACTGTGGACGCGTTTTTTTTTAAAATAATGTACCATTCGCCAGCAAAAAAATAATAACTTCCTTCATTTTAGCTTATTTTCACGACGAAAACGTGGTACTTTGGATAATGAAATCTAAAAAAACCGTTCAGTGTAATTCTACAAAAAAAAATTCAGCTACAAATTATAACACATAAGTGTCAAAACTGTGCAGCGAAATTTTGATATGAGTATTAGGTAGCAATAAAAAATATTTTCGAAATCACTGCAAAACTCCGTAACAAGGCCTTTAGTTGTCAAGGGTGCGAATGCGGCCACTGACTGAAGCAGCAGAAAATAAACAGAGACAGTGGCGTAGGAACCGGTCGTTTGGGGGGGGGGGGGGGAGAGGACGTGAATATGCCCCTCCCTTTCCGTGTAAAAATAATAGTAATCCCTGCGTCCTGCAAACGTTTTTTTTCCCCTTAGTCTGACAATAAATACATATTTTTTCCCCCGCGTCTGGAACGTGTTACTCTTTTTGTCAGAGAGGCTGTCAATTCATGCTGTGACTCAATTGTTTGTTGTTTTTTTGCTGACAGCTACTTGTGCCGGTTTGGATATATTGTGTATTAATTTTTGTGTATTCATTATTTAACTATACTTATTAGTACTGTACTGCAACGTTTCCACTGAGCTTAAAAGTGTTGAAAAAAAAAAACACATCTAATCTCGATATTTCAAATTTTCTAACCGGGAAAAAAATCCTTACTCCAACCACTTTGTATCATCTCCCTCCAGTTGAAAATTGTTCTCACGCCCCTGAACATATGTGCGTGAATTTCGCGGATTCATCCAGCAGCAACTTAGCTTTTTCAACCTGTTGGCCACACTCGATTATCCACTTGTATCTAACCGTGCAAGCGAGTATCACGTGACACCCATACAAATAATCCCCTTGTTTACAACTGGCTTGCAATTAGGCGGGTCATGACCGTCGTTGGTTAATCATATACGGGAAATCGAAGCAGTAGAGTTTGGTGAAGGTGTTGTAAAACTGTACCCGTTTTACTTCTTAGTGTATGCTTCAATCTCTCAGACTTATGATCTTTGAAAGAACTGTTCAATGGGAACGCATGACTGGGTTTTAGTTTCTTGGAAATACTCCATTGCAAAATTGATGACTGTCAAAGAAAACTAACGATAATAGAAATACACAAACAAACAGAGTATACTGTAGCCAAACAGATTACATACACAACATAAAATTCAATAAATGGAATCGGGTCAAATAAAAACAAGGACAAACAGATAAGAAATTAAAAATAAAATGAAAAACCCAAGACATCACCAGGGCAGACAACCCAAGTTTGAGTTCTGCTTTGGCAGAGGTGTCGCACCACGTGTTGAATGGGTGTCTCGCAGATAACTAGTGAGTGGCCGCATTACGTTCTATTGGATGCAGTTGTACGGATACGTGTACAGTATGAGATAACACCAGCTTAAATTGTAACTTCTCACCCCACGTTCCTGAAGTAAAGTCTTCATTCTTGGCGCTCAACCCGGGCCAGAATATTACAGCAAAATTGACGTACCTCTAGCAATAAACAATTAGCCAATGACAATGTGTACAGATGACTGTGGAGTTAAGTAGGCGGGTCGCTGAACCCAATTATTTCCCGGGTCTTTAGCTGCGAGGAAACGTGCGCACAAAATGCTGCATCGATACAAAACAGTAAGCACTGAACTTACGTGCAAACGCTTAGCTAACGCATGGCATAGCTAACGGAAGGCGACTTTCTGGAAGTTTTATAGGATAATACACTACAATGAAAAAAACAGTGTACATTTATAGTTCGTGATTATATAAATTCCCATTCTTGTTGAACCTATAAGAAGATTTGTGAAATTGTACAAACTAAAATGTATATCGTTACTCTTTATTGAGCTGTCAAACAGTACAAATTCTAACTTATTTGTTAGTACAGTGTTTTTAAGTAAATTTTAATGTTATGTGAGTTTACGATTACTAACTTCCGAAGTTAAAAAAATAATGTAATGTAATTTAATTATACTTGCATAATTTATTTGTTTATGATTTAAGTACTGGCCAACAGTTTTTACAACCTTGAACGGACAGCGCTGATATAAGTGTGTACACGAAAAATGAAAGAAAAGATTAAACGAAACAAAACAAATATACATAAAATAAAAGAAACTACATATGAAAAATCGTGGGCAATAACTACAAGACAATACAAAAATTCAAAGAAAAACTTAAAAACACTACAAAAAGTTTTCAAACGTTTATAAAACTATTACATATTCATGATTGTTATGTTCAGTTTTTACTAATATAGTTACTTATTTTTTATTCAGTTTTTCCATTAAATTTTTATAGTTACTCTTAGCACTAAGAAAGGATCAAATGTAGTCATAATTTCATTATAATGTGTAACACATCTAAAAATTAGGTCTTTGTTCTTATTTTTATTGTAAACAACTGTTTCTTGCGTTGGTAATATTGTGTCACTTTTATACCTACGTTACTGAGAATTTCTCCGCAGTTATAACAATAAATAATTTAATTTATAAGAAATGCAGCAGCTAAAGGTTTTCTTCTAAAATGCAATGTTTGTCTACTTAAAGTTTGTAAAGCAACTTGATAATTAAGGCTTTCATTGCTGATAATGTTATGGTTTTATACAAATGTCTAAATATTTTTTTATATATATTTTCAATTTTATTGCTAATTGTAGGCCTACTCTTGTCCAGATTACAGAGCAATACTCTAATTTACTTCTAATAAGTTGGTCATACAAGCATATCATAAACTATACAATTTGTAGATTTTTATTTTCTTATAGCTCACAGAATTAAGCTTATTGTGATCATAAGTTGCAAGAATCTTTTGTTTTGCAAATATTGTTTTCTTTTATCAGGTTTGGATGTGAGAAAGCTTATAATGGGATTAACGTTCTTTGAGCACTCAGGTTGGTACGTTTTTACTTATTTTTATTTTTATATGCAGATGAAAACTATTCTCCGAAAGAATTATCTGTTGTAAAGGGGTCATTGGTTGCCACATCATTTATTATCATACTGCTTTATTGATTACTAGACTATTTTCGTTATTTTAACATGTTTCCAAAAAACAGAAGGAATGGCTTTTATTTTATCACTAACGTTTAATACAGGTGAGGACGGTGAGGGAGTGGAATGCACTGCGGAAGGAGTTGGTGACTATGAGGGGGGTTGGAAGGTTTAGGAAGGGACTGGAGGATTGGCACTGTGGGGATGGGGAGGAGTCTGCTCGCCACCGGACGTTAGCCCAATTGCGAGTATAAAATTATATTATTATTACTTTGTGGTGTAACTTAAAATTGTACTAGTTAATGTCAATTTATGTCAATCATCACAAGCCAATGTACGAAATTTGGGTACCTTCTACGATTTTCGTACACATTTCTCATATTATTATTATTATTATTATTATTATTATTATTATTATTTTAAGATTTCTTCACAAATTGCCTGGGAAAAGCATTTAATATTAAAAAAAACATTTGTACGAAATCGTAACACAGTATATAAATGACAAAACGTAATGGTGGAATTATTTTAATAATGACAACAAAGAATATAAATGTAGTTTCAATTAGTCAGCAGATGATGCTCAATTCAATATTATTTAACAGCACTTCATTGAAATGCAAGTAAATTATACTATTCAAACGAGAACAACATGCATGTTTATCTTTGGGTTAAGTAACCTCGTAACTAATTACACATAAATTACTCCGAGTAAGCTGCAAAATTATATGTTAGACTTTGTTCGTAAATGCTTTGATTTTAATTAATACTGAAAACGAAAGAATTCGCTCAATTTCTCTGTTACTTTATTTTTACGAACAAGGACAAAACATTGTATCATTGTTTAGCATGGGCGCAGAGGGTTTGTTTGGAACCAGCACCGTTGCGTGACGTCACACTAATGGTGCCCATAATTAATGAAATCTAATTTTAAAAATAAAATATTAAATTATTGGACGTATAAAGATCTTACAACAACACGTATCGATAGAACTGTAGAAGGAAACTCCAGTTTAATTTATTTATCAGTGGTCATACTTGCTTTTTTTGGATTGTCAGCCTTGAAAGATTATAAACTTATTTTTCTTCTTAACAATTAAGTTAGCTTATAAAATAAAATACGTGCATTACTTTTTTAGGTACTTACGTAAGCATCATTCTGACACGAACAACACCTCAATATGTCTACTGGTTAGACAATGCCATCTGACGATAGAAAACAAATTTAATGTCTTTTCACCCCTTTAGGTGTCGAATTTCGAAAAAAAAAAAAAAAGATCTTAATTTTACATCTTAAATACTTGTACAAGTATCCTAGTGAAGGGAGAATCACGAGGATAGCCCGTTCAGTCAAAGTAAAATCGATTATTTATTAAGAATTACATATCACTCCTGTATAGTACTGAGAGTTCGAATTTTGGAAAATCCTAAAACTCTTTTAGTGGCCATTTACCCATAATCATCCTGAAGAAAAAGAAATTAAATATTTCGATGGGTTCTATACACATCGAAGATTTATCTAAAAAAACATTCCAAGAGCAAAGAGCACTTCGATATATCTATTGGTTCGGTAGATATGGAGGCGTAATCGAAAATAGGTTTCATGTATTTTCACCTTCTAAATTATCAAGTTCTTTACGTCTTTGAGTCCTGTCTGTTAGTCATTTACATATAACCAAATGAAGTGAATATCACGACCATAGCCAACTGTGTTCCAACTGTACGGACGATTCATAAAACACATTTTCCTTCATCTTACTACTTGGGGGTCGAATTTCAAAAATCTTGAAACTTCTTCTTGGGTATTTACGTAAGCAACATTTTGAAATGAAAATCAACTCTTAATCTCTTAGGTTTCGATAGATATCGATAACTAATCGGAAACACATTTAAGGTCGGTTTTTAACCGCCTTAAATGTTGAATTTCAAATAATCCTGAAATTGACTAGTATTCATTTCATATGCGTCTCATTAAAGTATAAATCACGATGATAGGCCATTGGTTTCGATCTCTACCGACGTTTCTTCGAAAGTACATTTATCCTCTTTTCACCCCGTCAGAGGTCAAATTTCGAGAAATCCCTTGTTAGTGCTCGACTATGAGCTCAGGGGAAATCACGCAAAAAAATTCACGATTGTAGGTTCAGTGGTTTGGCATATAGTTTAATATGTCAGTTAGTCATTCAGTCAAGTGTTCTCGTTTATGTATAGAGAGAAGACTTCTTTCTAATGGCAGTCTATGATGTTCTATGTTTAATTACATTGATTTTTCAAGTAGTTAAACTTATTATTTACACTGATCACTACTTGTTTTAACATCAAATGACGTTGATTGCCTTGTATCTGTTAATGACTTGCACATAAATTCTAGAAATTATAATTTCACAGTCATAATTTGGGAATATGATTTTCCTCATTGTCAATATTTTCCTACGTACATTTCTTGGTCGTTGAATACCCACGAGATTTCTGCGATAGCTGGCTTCGGCTCGCGGAACAAGGACGTAAATAATTGTGAAAACCGGTATGCGAAAGAAATAAAAAAGCTTAACCAGTACTACCGTCTGTAAGTATATTCTCGAGCTGCTCCGACAAGAATTTGAAGGCTAAAAACAGGTTCTTCGAAGTGGAAAATAGCGTGGGCTTAGCATCGTGCCACAGACGGCTGGACGGCATTACAGGGGGCAGACGGCCGTCTGTGCGGATCTTGGCGAGATGTACGGGTTACTGCCGCCTTCGCCGGCCACAGAGAAGAGGATCAAGGAGCAGGCGTACCTAGATCCTGAGGCTACCGCGCGCGACGTGCAACACTTGAAGGATTGGTTGAAGAAGCAACCGCATCTACCCCAAGTGGACGGTGAGTAGTTGAATGACGACTATAATAAGGTTAATTCCACTGTAGGTTGGAAAATCCTATATTATATTTTGACACGGGGGAAATTTCTGACACTTGAGAAATGGTATCGGTAAGAGTTGTAAACTAACGAATCACAGACCGTTCCTGAATTTTAAGTTACGTATGCAGCAGAACATGTGAAAGTCGAAATTTGTTTGTTTCCCATTTTAAAAGTAAATTAAATGACTCCCCTATTTGCCATGCCTAGTTATATTTAATTCCACTATGGTCTCGTATTTTACTAGATCCGTTAGTGATAGCAACGAAACTAGCGGCAGAATCTTCCGCTGTGTCAAACTCCCCCACAAGAAAACACGTTTTCTTCCAAACTTGTAGTAGAATTAACCTTAGCCTGAGTAAAGTTAATTGGACGAAGTTATGCAAAAATTAACCAACCCACAAAGTGATATATTTTGAGATTATCGTACGTAGAATGAGAAGGTTCAAAATAATGGTCTAGAAAGAAGAACAAGCATTAAAATCATGATATGTTAAGGAAAAAAAATGCCCATAAAACGGCTTATACAAGGTTTAGGTACACACAGTAGACTTTGACTTTGAATGTATCAACTCCAGTTAACTGTGGGTTTGTAAATTTATGCATGAATTAGTCGAATTCCACTACATGTTAGGAAGATAATGAATTTCTAATGGACAAGTTCGACATGTGATACTTTCCGCCAATAGTTACGCTAGAATCGGTAACGGCAATGGCAAACAGTGGTTGCGTCACGAAGAAAGCAATATTACGTCAGACTATACACCACTGACATGCCTGCAGAAATCAATCAATAGGTAGAGCCATGATCTTTTCGCGAAAATAATTTTGCCCAGTTTGTTTCAGTTTCTTACGTGCACATCTGCAGCTGTGCTTCATGGTTATTGGCAGTGTGTCTGTGTGAAGTGACGTCTGTCATTTGACTGTGCCAACCACAGTAAGGTTACTGCGACATCACATGTATGTTATTTGTAGAGACATGGAAAATTCGTCTTATTTTCTGACAGCTGACTAGACTCCAAGTGACTATAGGCTCGTTCGAAGTCTCCTGATGGCCGATATTGTCGTGACTTGCTGCGGAGAATGCTTACACGGTAGAGAGGCCAATCTCTGTAAATACGTCATACACGTAAATGACAACACATGAAAGTTCGCGGCCAATTGAATAGCATATTATTAGAGACCTGAAAAATTTGCGTTTTCTTTAAGGCGCAAGCTAGAATTCCAGCAACTATAGGTCTGCATCACGTTCACAACTGGCCGTTGACTTACACGACACTTCCTGGCAGTAACTGAGCCAATAATAAAACTGTAACTGAATATATGCCCATTTGACTGTGTCAGCGAGCAGCTAATAAACACCTGCTATCTACACGATTTCACGTATATTCTTGGAGGCTAGCCTACAGGTGAGTGAATCCGCCAATTTTGCAGTCTCTACATATTATGCTCTGTTATGTATAGGAAAGTGAAGTTTAGTCTGCTACCAAATTATAACGCGAATTTTGCATATCTCTAGTTGTTTGTATGTAGGACCTCAAGACACGAGACAGTTAACTCATTAATAGGGCCACGATTTTGTCGCGAAAAGAATTTTGCTCCACTTTGTTTCAGTGTCTTACGTGCACACCTGCACCTAAACTTCATGATTATTTGCAAAGTGTTTTTGCGCAGAGTTATTATTCATTTGACTGTGCCAATGAGTACATGGATAACTGTGACATAACACGTCTGTTATTTGCGGGTTTAACCTCCACACACTGGGTGTTACGGCATCCAATCACTGACCACGTAGCAGAGCTGCAGGTGCGCACGTAAGGCATTGAAACCAAATGTTGTAAAAATTTTTTCACCATAAAATCGTGGCTCTACTCATTAATCACTCACTGGCTATGAATCAGAACTGCAGATGTGTTCATAAGGCACTTAAACAAACTGGGGTAAAATTCTTTTCGCAAAAAGTTCATGCCCCTATCAATAGGAGTGTTTTCCTCCTGCATAAGTCGTATTACTGCAGAATTCGTACTTCACGCCTTGAACGCTACTTGCTGAAGATTCCCATGCCCCTACCTGTCGAACTGTTCCACGGGCAATTTAAACGCCAGAAGCCCCAATTGAAATCTACACGTTTTAAAAGTCGATTAGGAAAAACCACAAAATAACAGTCCAAGATAATATCTGACAACTTTATGTGCAAGCATTTAGGCAGAATGATGCGTTTCTTGAGAGTAATCTGTTGCGCCGCAATTAAATGTTAAAGATGTCAGTGTTAGCTACTGCTCTTCAGAAATACATTACTCAAGAAACATTTACCTCGGAATGTTGGTAAAACCCTACCCTAAGATTTATGTTATATATATATATATATATATATATATATATATATATATATATATATATATATATATATATATATATATATATAAGTGGAGTAGCGTGGCTGTGCTCCAAGGCGACTATACGCTTTGAGCAGTTGTGTTGCTGCAGAGACCAAGGTGTATATATTATAGGTAGAGATGATGGTATATCGCGAAAATGTTTTGTGCCAAGATAGCCTTGAAAACACTGACACATCGTAGCTGTCTGCAGACCAATACCAGGCATCAAATATTACAATATCGGGATTCTTATTGGCTCAGTCAAATAGGGCAACAGATCCACGTACACGCTAAAGCCAGTAATCTTCTGGTAAGTTGGACGTGTATTGAAATCCATCAAACAGTCAACTTTTCCCGCGATAAACCATCATCTCTAATTATAGGATAATTCGTACCTTGCCTCTTGTACGCTACTGGCTGTGGAGTGTTCCTGACCATACAAGTCAAATGGTTCCTCAGACAACTCAGTGTTGTGTATAGTCACTGCTGGACACCGCACACCTTGGAAAACTCCACGCGACGCCCTTTATATATAGCAATTTGCATTTAGCGTTAAATTATGTTCCATATGCCCACTGAAGTCGTGTTACGGGAGAATTCGTACCTCGCCTCTTGAACTTTAAGGGGTTAAATATTTCCCTGCGTCTACCAGTATAATTGTTCCACAGACAACGAAGAGTTGTCGTCGTGAGTATGCACTGTTTTCCTTGAAACACATGTACGCATCGTCATTGGGCAAAAGGTCAATTTCATGCTGGCCCTTACGGAGAGAACTTTGATTGCAACACCGAACATTGCCGGAGGATATAGTTCTCTCATTGAGCACGAGCGTTAAGTTGCCACATTACCGATACATGTTGAAAAATAAACAGATATATTAGCAACTTATGTAGAGACTTTGCCAGTGCTTCAGCGTCTTGTTGAGGACGGCATGATGTCAGTACACGGTAATAACGTAGATTTACAAGGAAAAGCTTGTAAACTCACGCCAAAACATTTAACAGTCTCAGAACAGCAACAAAAATGCCGTAGGTCATTAAAGTAGTCTACATTTTCCAAATACCTGAGGGCACTAAGCAGATACATTTTTATGAGCAGATAGTTTAATGTGAAAGAAAATAACCTTCCAAGACATGTAAAAATTTTGCAAAAAATTATGTACTTTTACCAAAAAAAATTCTTGTAAGCTGATTACCAGAAGAAAAAATTTGTGTCACGCCAAACAAGCGTAAAATGAACAAGAATTTAGCTGTACACATACAAAAAATACAAATTTTATTTGTAAAAACGTAAAGAAGTTTGTCGATATAAAGCATTTCCTGTTAAGCTTACAATTTTTTTAAACTTTCAAAACAACTTTTTTGGTAACTAGTTTCTAATTATTTTGTGTTAGGAGCAAAGGCGAAATGCAGACCTAGGATAAACGGGAGTGTCCCGAGAATACCAGCTTGTCAATTGCAACGCAGGCCTAATTTCCAATACGTGAAAATAAACATCGAGGCAGGAGGGAATGAAAACTTATATCTCAGTAGTTGAAGGCAAGCAATCTGCCCATTTCGCTACAGCCGCCCCGAAATTAGTAAAAGAAATCATAACTTGTAACCAGTTATAGGACCGGCAGAAGTTTTAATTAGATCACTATCTACCTGCGCAAAAAGAAGCTCAGAAGTGACGCAGCTATACGGGCGAATATGAAGCACTTATCAAATACTGCATCGGCACAAAGAACCAAGCGCGCGCTGAACTAGCGTGCAACAACTCAGTCGATCCTTTTTTACAACGGGAATCCAAGCAGTGACCATATATCTTTACTGGTGGAATGTCTGTAGCAAAGTTCGGTGCATGTTTTTATATGAGTTTCGTGTACATCCAGTAAGTACGTCTTGAAGTACTGCAGACTGAAAAGGTCGTTTTAGGCAATATTGGAGGACTTAGTAACAGTGTTTTTAATTAGCATAGTATTTTAGCAATGGCATTCTGCCCTTGTCCGAAGCATATTTAATTTTCATCCATCGGCACAGAGGGCACCAGTCAATTAATTTGGTTTATAAAAAAGTAATACGCAGCAATGCATTTAAAGAGCATGGTTTTCGGAGCATTTTAATGACTACTGTTATAACTTTGTAACCTTAATTACTATCTATACAGTCAACTATGGAATGTTCACTTTAAAATGAGCACTTTTCAATATTTACAATAATAAACAACTGTACTTTATTGAGGCCAAAGCTGACTAGTTTTCAACGTGGTGAAACGTTTACACTATGTTTAAATGCAATGGTAATTTTTTATATTGAATCTAGTAAAGATTAAATCAAAATAGCTAAATGAAAAATTTTAGCAGTGCTCATGATCGTGAACAGTCTATAATATTAAAATGTGCATCACATAAGTATGTTGGAACCACTGTCTTTTAAAGTATTTCATCTATATATAACGGTTACAGATATAACAACAGCTTGGCTGTTACATACAATTCATCTATACAGGTACATGTGCCTTACGAACAACTCACTTGACGGCTGTATCCAGTGGAGAAACGAAGCCCTTAATTTAAAAACAGAATCTCGTCCTGTCATAAAATATACCAAAAGTACATTGATTTATTTACGAATTGTAAGTAGAGCCTATACCTTCAATTTTAATAACAGCAATACAGTAAATATATATTACGTAAAATACAGTAAACATAAGATGTTTTAATTTTTAAAAAAAGTAATGTATTTTGTGTCGGTTACGTTGTAAATAACTGGCACTAAAGCCATGAAATATACTACAATAGTACCATACTACAATTACTAAGGTTCTCTTGGTCATATGATTTAACAGGATGCTTGATAATTATGTATTGTGCAGGTATTGATTTTACATACGCAATTAATGTATTCAGCACGCGTTTTGAACACATGCAAAGTTCGTACGGACACATTTGAAACGTAATCACCATGAATAGCCTTGAGTCTTTCTCAGTTAGTTTGTTTTCCTATAACTATAACCTTGGTTGTCTGACGAAAATATTTTTGCACCATTTAGTTTAAACACTTATGTACACATCTTTAGCTCTGATTCGTTGTCAGTAATTGGGTGTTTCAACTTCCCCTTGTCTTTAGATTCTACTGGTAAATCACGACGTATGGTGTCAATTACCTCGTTATGATTGGTACAGTCAAATGAAAGACGGGTCTGTACAAAGTGACTCTGCTAATATCCGTGAAACAAAGCTGGCGATGTGCACATAAGATATTGAAACAAATTGCTGAAGTAATATTTTCACGACAAACTCACTACTCTTCTCGTAAATCGGCAGCACTTAAATATTTTAACGTATGGCTAAGACTTAATTAACTATAAGTTAGGTGTACCTTATTAAGTAGGGTACAAATAACTCATCAATAAAATTAAGAATATTTTTAGGATTACATATATATATGTGTGCTATCTATACATATGTTTGTGCACGTGGCTGGATATGTCATGAATAAAAATTCACGTGCTAAATATTGACGGATCGAATTCCAGCTCTTCCGAAAAAGAATTTTAGGTAGGCCGACAGAAGAAAATGTTTGTATGTGCGTTACTTACGTTACGCTAGCGAAAATAATTTTATTTTCATTTTTAGGCATAATATTTTACCACGCTCACTCAGTGTGATAGTAAGAGACTAACTTCAGTGGTCATATAACAGTATGTAAAAGTTACGTTCGCAGTGAAACGTCAGGGCTTGGCTTATGCTGCCAAGTTAAGATAACTGAAAGACTGACTTACATGCCAAACTGAGAATATACAAGTCTATTTTATGAATGGCCAATTTCATATGCTTACTTTAAAAGAATAAGATAAACTACTAGCGAAAAAATTTAACTTCGAAATTGTGACATATGAAGTATAGTATAGCACTTATGTTGTTTGTATTACCGGTAATTTTAACTTCTTTTAAATGTCACATTAACATCTTTTAATATCTAATAACGTATTTTTATGCTAAATAATATTTTTTTGGAAGTGTTTGTAACATTTTAACGTATTTTTAAAAGCCCCGACGTAATTTATTTAATTTGATAATATCGCTCTTCCATGCCGACGACGAGTCATAAATTAAGAATAAATGGTTTTATTCAGAATAATAATTACACTTTATGTAATACCATTCAAATACTGATTAACAATTAATTACCATTTGTGAAGTATTTTCACCATAATTTGGCTTATTTATAATATTTTAACACATTTTGTGATATTAATTAAGGATTGGAGAGTATGACTTAGTAACCCTATTTTATTTGCAGCTACAAAAAAAAACATTAGCTGGCTACTTCAAAGAATTGCAATGTGAGATTTTACGCCCTTTAAAAATATATTTTATACTAACACATCCTAAGGGTAGGATCATATTTAGCGCCACCAAAATTAAGTAAAGTAGCAATGTCTGCCAGTCAGTCCAGAAGAGGACCGAGCAGTATAGACCTAAATGTGGTTAAACTTCGAGTGAACAGCAAGTAAGAAGAAGACGCCGACTTAAGCCATTTTGGCCAAATATGTCCCCTATAAGACTATAGCATTGCCACCCGAATTTGAGTAATTCCTCTTCAAGTTGTGTTGATTGAAACTGTTATAAACTGTTAATATGTATTTCGGGATGGATAAGTTGAACTTCTCGAGTAATTAAATTGAGTATTCTTTCCTGGTTTATTGCCCTAACAAGGATAGATCTATACCTGTACCCAGAGGTCCTGGGAATACTAGTCTACGTGACAGAGCAGCCGAGGAAAATATCTAAGACATTTATTTAATATTTCGTTTAACTCTGAGATCCCCTCAAATATTTTATGATAGAAAATTACTATAAATTATTTGATTCAAATTTGTAGCACCTACAGACTTTAGGATACTGACTGGTTTTGTATACTATGCTTTTAATGGGTGGATTTCAGTCAATTTTCTCATTAAGTTTCAGAGATTTCTACGTATTAATTACATTGCATTTTAAATCAGAGTCATTGTTTTATTTGTCTGTAAATATGAGTGTGTGCTATGGTAAGTTGTGAAATTATGTGTCACAGTCTTCACACCTACACCTACACTTGAATTATATCTTGAAATCGTCCACACCTACATGATACTAATATTATCTATCCACACACCATTATATATACATTTTTCACTATGATATTTGTTTGTATTTATATATTTTTTATTTTAATTCTATTTTGGTTGCTTATTCATGTTGGGCACCAAATTAAATAACATTTATATTTGTTTTCAAACGACATTTGAAGGTATGCCTTAAATATTAATATAACATGTTTACAAAATATTAAGTACTAAAATGTTCAAAATTAAATTTTTTACGAAATTGATAACTTTGTATACGAATAATTTTATAGGAGACCGTTCAGGGGGACCCAGTACTTAAATGAACTGCATGTTAATATAAGATGACAAGCATAGGATATCATACTCTCTGTTTTCCAGGGCAAAGATAGGTAATTTAATTTAAATACACACAGACCAATACTAATTATTAGGGACTGGAAAACTTCGCGAATTCAATTATCTGCAGGCTAGAATCCATTGTACTATGTATACTTAAGTCCCGATTATTTGTCCACTAGCTACTACTCATTGGAACAACGTACAATGAGTGAATTGGCGGGACTTGAGTATTCATAGTACAATGGATTATATATAGCCTACAGATCATTGAATTAGCATAATATTCCCTATTTTATGACATTGCTGCTAGACGTACTTGTTCTTCAAAGAGAAATTATAAATTTCATTTGCATACTGTATATACATTATTTCGTGTACAACGCTATTGTTCATGTTATATTTACCCAAAGGAAAAATTTTCATTTTTAAGACGGATTTCAGGTAACCAGTAAACTAGTTTGTTGAGAATACTACTTAACTCTTAAAGCATTTTTTAAAAGTTGTGACCTTTTCTCTGAAGAGTTCAAAGAAGAGTGAACAACCTGCACACGTTTTATCAGCCTCGAAGCAGTCAGGCCGGTTTTGCTTACTTTCCTTATTCTTCCAAAGCGACATTCCTATAAGGCTCAATCAACTTATAGGGTTATGTTTAACATATCCTTGAAAACAGACGGTTATTTGTGAAGATAATATTTAAATCCGACAGTGTATTCTTAAAGCAAATCAAATATTAAGGTTCATCAAATAATTTTATTTTGCACGTATATATTTCGTGCTATAAATGCAATTTCAGTAGCAGTAATTAGTATGTCAATAGTAAGTAATTGATTAGAAATTAATAATTCGTGTAACGTAATTCAGTGTTGTAAGTCATAAATAAACGGCATAAATACGCGTATTGTACAATGTAATGCAGCGAAGTGGAAAATTATTAGTTCATTAGTTTTGCTATCCTATCACTAAATAAGTACACGTGAAAGCTTATATATATATATATTTATTTATTTATTTATTTATTTATTTATTATACACACATTTTAAAAATAAAAATCTGAACCATTATGAAATTAACTTAATGGAATAAAAAAAAAAAGAGAATACAGCCGTGACATTTATTTACTTCTAATAAACTAATGCAATTAAACTATATATTAAAACTTTAAAATAAACTTTGACTCTGTCTGTTTCCTTGACACGTAAAGCACCTTAACTTTGGAAACAGTAGTTACACGAGATGTTCTTTTCGTTTAGTTTGTTTTCCTATCAAATCCTTTTAAAGGGTGATGAAATTATCACAGTTCACGGAAGCTAATTATAATATATTTTGATAAGTTGTTCCAAATACCGACCGGTTAGCAGTTAGCAAATTTATATTGCATGTGGCAGAGTCAAGCCCAAAATGTTTACCTCGAGAAAAAGTTGCACCAACGGCAAGGAGACACACGTAGGACAGTTTCAGTTTTCTACTTTATGTATTCGTCCGTTTTGTTCGTGAACTCAGACGCGATATATTTTTTTTTACAGCTAGGCATTATTTCTTCCATACTTTTTTTTTGGGTCGTGGATGGCTGTGGGGGTGTATCAGTCGGATCATAAGCCTCCCACCATACGGTGGTGAGGTCTCGATTCCTCGTGGGTCCATTCAAGTGGATAACATTGTGGACACTGTAGTTGTCACTAAGTTTTAGCAGGGCACAAATATTTCCCCCATGTATGCATTCCGACACTGCTCGACATTCAGGCCTATCATTAGAGACATGTAAAATTCGCGTTATCATTTGGTAACAGACTAAACTTCACTTTCCTATACATAACAGAGTATAATCTGCGATTCAATTGGCCACGAACTTTTATATGTTGTCATTTACGTGTGTCAGGTCTTTACAGAGATCGGCCTCTCTGCTGTGTAAGCGTTCTCCGCGCAAGTTACGACAATATCGGCCAGCGGGAGACGTCGAAACAGCCTATAGCCACTTGTAGTCTAATCAGTTGTCAGAAAATAAGGCAAATTTTGCATGTCTCTACCTATTACACTCGCAAGCTCACAGATGTTGCTGTTAAGAGCTGACCAAAATCTCGTTACTCCACTGTTGGGTCGTGAGCAGCCTAGAGACAAAAATTAGCGACGATACATGAATTTCATTTTATGATTAGAGGTGCGTAAATTTCGCAGATATGTTACGAGTCAGGTTGAACGCAAATAACATATACTTCACTATCATTTGTGCGATTGGCACGGCTATTTTGAATCGTCTTTGACAAAGTCAATATTAAATAAGGAAATTATTTGTAGGACTATAAAATGCTACCTGCTTGCACGGTTAGAAACCAATGCATAATCAATTGTGGTATGTGCGTGTATCAGACTGAAAAATCTAAGGAGCTAACAGACAAATTCCTCAAATTCACGTACCTCTATTAATGATTAGAGTCACGAGTTTGTGGCAAACGTATATTTACACAATTCTGTTCCATTGCCTTACGCGCACATCGACAGCTATGCTTCGTTGTTACTGGCAACGTGTTTGTGTTTAGACCAGTATTTGATTTCAGAATAAGGTTACTGTAACACAAAACGTCTATGAGTTTCCAGTGGAAGTCCAAGACAATCACAAACTATGAGCCAGAGCTGCAGATGTGCACATGAAGCATTGAAACCAAATGGCGCAAAAATATTTTCGCCAAAATATCGTGGCTTTATGACGTGTCTCCTCCTTATACAGTAAAACATTTTTGTACATTTACAACGTAAATATTGTAAACTAATATCAGAACATTATCAGTCAGGCGATAAAAGTGAGGTGTCTGAAAACTTTTAAAGTAGTTACAAATATCGTGAACACCGTAGGAACTAGTAAAATAAATGTTATTGAGCAAATTTTTAGATTTTAAACAAAATAAACCTACGAGACCTGTCACGTTTTACAAAACATTTCGTACTTTTACAAACAATTTTTTTCGGAAACTAGTTTCCAAAAAAAATGTTGTAACACTGCAAACAATTGTTGTAAAGTAAAAAAGATATTAGCTGTAAATATTCAAAATTAGTTTTTGTAGATTTACAGAAATGTTCTTAAATATACGAAGAAATTTGTAAAAGTAATTTTTTTTGTAAAATATTACAAAAAATTATTTAGTATTTTCAAGAAACATTTTTGGGAACATGTTTCCAAAAAACCTTTTTGTAAAACTACAACATTATTTTTACTGTGTAGATGACGTTTTCTTGGAGAGGTTCCTGTACGGCTGTAAGAACAGCCTGTCCCGATGCAAGGAAGTACTGGATATGTACTACACTGTGAGGGGAGCAATACCGGAGTTCTTCAGTAACAGAGACCCTTCAGCGGAGGACATAAGGAAAAGTGCGACAGTATTGTGAGTATATATCTATACAGAGTCATCAGGGATGTTTGTTCAATGTTATTGTTCGAGAAACCCTGTATGAATCCTCACCTTAAAAGCTTCAGAAGATTGTGAATATCACTGTGAAACAAGCTTATTTCGTTAAGGGCGTTCAAGTGGTGAAAAATCATAATTTTATATTTGTATGAAATAGTGTTAGTTTTGTAGACATTACTGAAGAGTACATTTACCTCTAACGAAAAAAAATTAGCTCAGCCAGTTTTCTCGTAATGTCACTTCAAAGTCAATATTTGCATATTTTTACTTCATACAAAACTTGAAAACTAGTTAACATAATTAAATGGAAAAAATCACATCAAAACTACGTGTTACTGTCTATGGCTTGTAGCATATAAGACCCATTACAAAACAGTTTTATGTTAAATAAAAAAATTTCAAAATTTTAAATTTTTTTCGTAACTTCTAGAAATTTATTTTAAACACAAAAATATTTTATAGTGGGTTTTTATATGCTTCAAGCCGTAGACAGTTACGTGTAGTTTTAATGTAAATTTTTCCATTTCATTATATTTACAGTTTTTCAAGTTTTGTATGAAGTAAAAATATGCAAATTTCGACTTTGAAGGGCCATTGCGAGAAAACTCGCTCAGCTAATTTTTTTTCGTTAGAGGTAAATGTACTCTTAAGTAATGTTTACAAAACTAACACTATTTCATACAAATATCAAATTATGATTTTTCACCACTTGAACGCCCTTAAAAGGGATTAAAGGACGTGTTGAATGTATACCAAAGTAAAAATGTTCAAGGTCTCCAAAATACCAACATATAAAGTTAAAAGGAAAATTTAAGAAAAGTACAGTAAGACCGAACATCCTATAAGAAAAATGAAGTGGATAAGGACAAAGGTTCAGAGCAAAATTTTTGGTATCCGTTATGTTTAAATGTAGATTTTTTTATAAAGACTAATGCATTTTTGTTGAAATGTAAATGAATCCAAGGAAATGTTGGCATTTCTAGAACTTGTTACTCATTATGTATCTATGCACCTCCTCCCCGGTCCTAACATAACCTAACTCAAATCCCAGTTCAATTGTTTTAAGGTATTATTTTACGTAGAATTTATAAACAAATACTTACCTAGACGTGTGAAAATTTTAAGTAATTTCTTGTTTCGTATTTTGCGGGAATAATTTCAGGGAAAGACATTTTATTATCAAAAATACGTCATTGATGATTTAAGGAAGAGTAGTTCTTTGCCAGTGTTTCAGAGAAAACCGTGATTTTAGATCTAGTGTTTAAATGTTTCCCCCGTTTGTTTTCTTATCAATGTTTTAGTAAGTATATTTCCACTACTAGTTAACATAAACATGGCAGCAGAAGTTCTGATCAGAGTGTGCAGAGGTCATAGTAGAGTTACGTAAACGCCTGAGATCTCATTATAAAATACATAAATTAATTGTTATACTAATGACCGTTGGAAGAAGTTGAAGATGCCCGATTCACTGAGGAAGAAGAGAAAAATTGTTATTCTCGACAAGACAAAAATAATAAATAGCTTATGGGGAGGGTACCCGACAGTAGGCTTCTGAACTGGGCGACAGTCAGCGTCTACCGAATCTTGAAAGAGGGCATGAAGTGCAGCTTTACGATGGTAAAGAGACAGTATGTGTTGTGCGAGGGGGGATGGTGAGGGGAAGTGGGAGTACCACCAGAAAACTCGCCGGCTAACGGAAACGTTATGTACTTGTGAAAAACCGGAAGACACCCACGCCGGAAATCGAGTGGAGGGAGGGAAGTTCGAAATTCGTGATATAGGCTATACACCCCCGGCCACGTGAAATTCCGAGGAAATCTGTATACATGCCACTACATTACTGAGGTTCTGAAATATAACTACAATAATACCAAGCAAACAACATAAATAGAAATGATGGCTTATCGCGGGAAAATTTGACTGTTTACTGGGTTTCAACGTACGCTCAGCTTATGAAAAGATGACTCACTTCGCTTGTGCAAAGAGCTGTTGACCTATTCAACTAAGCCAATGAGAATACCGCTATTGTAATATTTGACGCCTGTGCAGCAGACAGCTACGTTATGTCAGACGCATAACACCCAATCACTAGAGATGATGATATATCGCGAAAACGTATTGTTCCAACATACTCTTGAAAACGCTGTATTTAATTCCCACACATATGATTGGGTGATGTACATCTGACACAACGTAGCTGACTGAACACCAATAAAAGGCGTCAAATATTACAATAGCCAGGGACGGGAATTATTGGTGAAAAATGATTGCCCAATTTGTTTCAGTGTCTTACGTGCACATTTGCAGTTCAACTTTATGGCTATTGGCAGAGTGTATTTGTGCAGAGTTATAATTAGAGCCACTGATTTTTGGTGAAAAGAATTCTGCAACAATTTGTTTCAATGCCTTATGTGAACATGTGTTTCTCTCCTTCGTGGTCAGTGATTGGAAGTTTGTAACTTTCGGTGTCTCGGAGTCCTACCTGCAAATCACGGACGTGTGGTGTCGCGGTAACATTGTTCTGGTTGGTGCAGTCAAATGAGCCA
>PNEQ01030115.1:78304-100999 GCA_003012365.1 Medauroidea extradentata | reverse complement strand
ACTCACCCCCGAAGAGAGCAAGAGATAGATAAGGGCACAGAAAAACCAGTACAAATAGAGTAGGGTACTGGGAAAAGCTGTGCGACAGGGCGCGCAGGGAATAAACCACAATAATTAATGTTAGGACATGGAGAAAGTAGGATATTTAGTTAACAATTCGTTTCCGAATTTGTTAAGAAAGATGTGTGTCGGGGAATTGCGACGTCTCATTGGCTGGCGGCCACAGCCAATGAGAAGAGGGCGCTGCTCAGAGAGCTTTGTGCTAGGAGCCTGAGCGCTCCTAGCGGCCATCGCCCACAATCCCGAGCGCAAGCAAGCTCACGCTCTGCAGTGTCTGCAACAGGAATAATTTTCGGTTTGTCGGCCATGGCCAGAGGCCACCCCAGGCTGAGTGACTCGTCTGTTCGCCGTCGCCGTCTTCCTTCTTCAGTGTTGGCAGCTGTACCTTTCATGTCAGGGTGGAGGGAGGGGCACCACTCCCTGTAGTACCTCCAAAATCTTCGGGCTGGTTTAGGCGCGCCATCCCGAAGCTACCGCTGCTAACCAGGCAGGGCCCTGACAAGGGCTTAGCCACCTCGACGTCCAAATTCCGACGCATTTCAATTCCCCACGCAAGCAGCTCTCCACTGCCTGCAAGTTCCAGACGGCGGTTCGTTTCACTTCGCATTTTTTCAGCACCTCGTTCCCCCGCCGCCCTTCTCCGACAGACAGCTTCCTGTTGCTTGCCAATCTTCTTACGAGTCACTCAGCCTGCCGCACCGACGCCCCGACAACGCAAGCGCTGGCCAGTTGGTCCACGAGCTGGTATTTGAATATTCCCAGCAACACCATAGCATGGTGCTCCCATATCCGCCACCCATGGGACGCGCTCTATAGCAGATGGTCGCTGCCTTCCCTTCCATGAGAGCACATTACCCTTCACGAGCTACACACCTTCGTTGCTTATAGGCGCGGCAAATCCCGGTGCGCAGCACCGCGAGAGAGCGATGCTTACCCCACGAAGGAAGAGACTAGAGGAATTGTACGAGAACGTAGATACTAGTAGCGTGCAGCGTGGACAGATAGCGCAACTGTACGAACGTTCACAAGATGGAGGATAGATAGCGGCACCGTAGCATATAATTACGTCGTTCCAAAAACGCCATTTTGTGACGTTCTTACCTAAATCGTCGAGAATTACATGTATAAGTGATTGAAAATAATAACTTTCACAGTTAGTATATGCGGTAAAAATAAATTAGGAGTTCCGGGATTACGTAATACACGAACGTCTATTTATTTTCAAAGTTCGACATACCCGGAGACAAATGTTTCTACACTTGGATGATAGGTAGCGCTATTATCGTGCTCACTTGTGAAACCCACGTTTTACGACACGCAGTAACGCAATGTTTAAGAAAATTATGCGCCACGTTAATTGTTTTAAGTACGTATGGTATTAACGCAATAAAGAAAAATATCACGCTATTATTTATAGGGTTCGTGTAAAAAAGTAAACTCATTCGGCACGAGACGAGAGATATATAAGACGTCGTGAAACAGCCTAGAAGGAGGCTGTACTATAGTTAAATGAGCAATATGCGCATACGCTGCAACTTTGCGTCTATAGTACGACCTCAATATAGATCCTAATACGTCGTAGTTGATGAAGACAGGCCGGCCGGCTTGGCACAGGCGGCGGCGGCGCCGCCGCCGCGCGGTTTTCAAACTGTCACTGCCGCATTTTTTAACGGATTTTCGCTATTTTTGTTTTATTTTTAATATTGTGACTTACCAAGTAATAACTGCAACTCTACAATTCATATTTTAATGCAGTGAATTAGATACAGTATATTTTATTCATTGTCAACTTAATTACTTACAATTTTTTTTGTCATATAATTTTGTTATTTTTTGAGGGTTCCTGAGATTGTATTCGTAGAATCGCTACCTTCGTTAAATCCAGGGTTCGTAAAATCGGGGGTCTAGTGTATATAGTGAAGTGCACATTACCTGAATACCCTTTCCCACTTGCAACAAAAAACATATATATTAGCATCAAATACAAGTACAGTACGTTAATGTACTGTCTCATAAACTTCACCACAATCTGAATAAAAATGGAAGGTCATATACAAGAGATGAAAGAAAAACAAGCAGGCTTGGACGTAAGGTTGAGCTGGGTGGCTGGTCAGGGTTAGGTCCTTAATGGTAGGTTTGGTTGGTTGTGTTTGTTTTTGGTTTTCTTTTTACAGTTTGCTAGATTTTGGTCTGATTGTTTTGGTTTGGTTTCCCTTTTCTTTGAGGACGTCTGTCGGCCGAGGTTTGTTTTGCTTCTCCCTGTCTGTAGTGCTTCAGTCTTGGTGTATTCACCTTTCTGGTCAAATGGGGGCATGTTGGGTAGTTATCTCGGGGCATCTTGAGTCGCTCCTTCTGTCGGGTCTACCCCTCTAACGGCCGTGGAGGGGTGGCCTTGATGGGAGGTGTGTCTCAGGGGTCTCGGCTGGGAGAAGGGGTAAATAAGGGGGAGCATAAGATTTCCTTGGTACGAGGAGGGAGCGAGCGGCCCTTATTTGGGCAAGGTGAGTTGAATGAGGAGGTAACTGGCAAGGTGGACAATCTGTGAGTGTGTGATCCAAAGAAGTCGCAGCGCCGATGGTATTTGACTCGGGAAGATTCTTCGTCTTTTCTGAAGGGGTGATCGCCCAATTGCTCTTGGGCTTAACAAGAGGTTTGGATGGCCCGTTCACAGTCGAGGTATGTGGCTGGCGACCAGTGGTCGCCGAGAATCTGATGAAGTGGTTAGTTGTCCCGATTTTCGCCTTTTCCTTGTGTGGGGAGCGTGGCTCTTTGGATGAGGATCCCTGCCGGAATACTTGGTTTCGGAGTAGTCTGGGAAATGCGACTCGTGAAACTTACGAGTCATCTAGAAATTGCCCATTGCGACATCGTCTGAGACTTTTAAAACTTTGACCAAGTCGGTCAGAAACCAAAAGTGGGTGCACAGAGCTGGTTCGTGATTGGGGAGGAAAGGTGTTTGCATTTCGGAACAGATGGTACTGAATTTGAAAGGCTTTGAGTCGTCTGTGTAGGAGGGTAATGTGTTTAACCCCCACGGATTAGTACCATATGTTAGGGTAGTGTTCGAAGAGTACAGTGTGTAAGGGCTTTGCACTTGCATGGGCAAGTTATATAATGTGTTATTTGTATATAACATGACAGGAAGCCGAGAAGATTATTGAGTGTGTGACGGCCTTTTTGGCATGTTGTAGGGCAAAAGCTCCTAGGTACCTGAAAAAATTGACATTTAGTGAAAGGTCTATGTATGGATCTGTGCTTCTGAAAATTAACTGAATTATGTCGAGAGAGGAATTGATGTATATTATTATTGAATATACTGCTTTAATTTCAAAAAGTATGTGTCGTTTTGTCACTGATCTATTGCTTTCCTGTTGTGACTGCCCCGAGCGTAGGTCATGACAAATTTTTCTTGCCTTTGGTTGGTTTTGGCTCTTAGGAGCATTATGGCGGGAGTTTGGCCAATGGTGTGTAGTTGAGTATTGGGCACCTCTCGCCTTTGTAGTTGGTTCAAGATGACACGAGTGAAAGCTGCAGTCACACACTGTCTGCCATGCTGCGCAGTTGTCAGGGGTATTAGTAGTGTACCGGCCGTAGACTTCCGGCAGGTGTAACCCGGCAGACTATACAGCATGCTATAAAGTTTTATATTGGTGTAGGTCTTGTCTTATCACTCACAAACAGGCTCAGTAGTACTTACTGGAATGCAAAAATTGGTATGCCCTATATTGAAACAATAATTTTCCAAAGTTTTTTACTAAAAACCTTTGGTGCTACCTACACACACTGGCATTCACGCTACCTGTCTTTTGGTCAGCATTTTACATCTTGGTCTTTAGTGCTTGTGAGGGGTGACATGATGTGTGGAGCAGTGTCGGAATGAAAGTGAGGGAATAATGAGAAATCCCCGAGAAATTTCCCTTTTTTCTCATCCTCTCTTCTGCATTCCTTCTTGCTCTACCTCTCTCTCCCCCTCTCATCTTTTTCGTACCATCACCCACCATTATCTTCCTTGCTTACTTCCTCCCTCTCTTTTCTCACTTCTTTTTCTCTCTCTTCCTTCACTCTCTCCACTCCCTCCCTCTTTCACTTCCCTCACTACCTCTCTTCCTGGAGCTGTGGTTGGTGCAGTGACTGAAGCTCTCGCCTCTTACCAAGGCAATCTGGGTTTGATTCTTGGTGTGCTATAAACTAATATACAGGATAAGAACACATCTTAAGTGGCAGCATACAACACTGGACACAGAAACATTTATCTGGAAACGTTAGCTGCATCACTTTTGTGGTGTTATGTGCTGCAATTTAAAAATTGAAATGCTACACCATTATTTTGGAACCATACTGTATTGTTGTAGGTCCACTAGGTTAGAAGATAATGCAATGTAAAATAAATGTAGCATTTGCACAACTGAATCATGGGTAGTAACAGTTGATTTTTCACAAGCAGTGCAGGAAAACGTATATGATTATACAGGTAGATGAATTTTTAAATATGAATGTCATGGGTCATATTGAACAATAAACAACGATGAAGCTAAATAAATTGTGTCACTGTTAACAAGAGTTGATAATTTGACTGTATATTTCTTATGATGAACACATAATTATTATAACAGGCGGTATTTCCAGCAGGTCAATGTTGGTTGTTATTTTCTTCTGTAATAAACACAACAAATCAATAGAAACATTGTCTAAAAATGAGTATGTCTATAATGAACCGTCTCCCATCAGGCAGTCACAATGCAAGTTTCCATACAGCAAGATTATCGCTTCAATAGTCTACACTTACAAAATTATTAATTCTTGTCGTAACAAATTGGTGACATGTTAACCACTTTCCTAAAATAAACATAATACCAGGCAATTAATGTTGGCATGTGTAAGCTACAGAAAATTTAAGTAGACCTATATGCATAACATATATTAAAAAAACTCCAACTAGATCATTTGATGATTGATTCCACTAGTTTCATTGAACTGTAACACTCCTTAAACAGTCCGTAAATTTGCGTGGATATAATGTTATTAACACACATTTCCGAGAAATTAATAAAAAGGTTAGGCCTATCTTTATCAAGGGAACCAAATTTTACTTTAGGCTAACAAAAATGTATGTACCCACACGAAAATACGACCAGTACATTAACACTGTACATACCTAGCCAATCAAATGTAATATCAATAAACTACACTACAGTAGTTATTTTCATTTTAAAAATTAATTTTCTCCCAATTGTCCTAGGTTAGTTCTGGATGGTAAATCCTCAAATTTGTCTCGCATTTACCTCAACATGTAGGGAAAAAAATTTAAGCACGAAACCACGAATGTGTGTAAACTTACGTCGTCTTGATTTTAATATGTTCGTAAGTGACTTTGGAATGTTATTTCTTATTTACTCACTAGTGTTAGCATAAACCACTAGGCCTAGGCAGTCCTACATGCCCATTTACTTGCAGCAATAATCTGGGAGGACAGAAACATAAAATTAGAAGCGTAAGCCTACATTGGCTGTCACAAATATGTGATTCCAACATAATACAACTATTAATTTCATAAACGGGCCTACTGTTTCTTTAAAATCCTTGAATTTGTTAAATATATTAACTTACTTCTAAGCCTATTCCCGTGCAAGGCTAAGAGAAGTAGACCTAGGCCTACAAATTACCTTGTGATAGTTCGTGATTGGCACTGTTCACTGTTTTGAAATATAACAATTTGCCAAGGAACTGTGCACACTTCTTTTAATTAATAAATACATTCATAATACAACAGACAGAAATAAATTACAGCGGCATGAAAGCAAAGTGACGTACTTTCCAATGTGATTATTTAGATTTTAAAATCACTAGACATTACGAAAGATTGTATCTCGTCAAAGAACTGTTGTTAGTCGTACTATAACTCGTTAAATATCTAGCATTGTGTGACATGGTTCGGTATAAATCATGTAACAAACATGCTAATGCATTAGTCTTATGGCAAACGAGCAATTGTATGTGCAAAAACAGCTGATTCTCCCAGCATGCAATCTGTTCTGACGTCACTGGCCAATATACTTTTATTTATAGACTCGTCCAAACTTTTATTTCTGTACTGTAATACAATTTAGATAGGATCACTTTTTGTAATATAGCATGACTTAAATTATGTTTTTGTGATATTTAGACAACTACTATTACAATTACTAGAACCAAATTTCGTAATTTTACTTCATAATCCATGATGTATTTTTAGTATGGAATGTTATAATTAGGTACGTTTTTTTTATAACGTGGTACGACGTGAATAAATATTGATATCCATCGAATATAGGGTCTTGTGTTGTACTGGATTTAATTGATGAGCAGAGCTTAAGCCACCACACCGTAGGCAGACCTTGCAAACAAACAATACTTTACCAGTTGGGGTAATTACGCTGCCTCAAAAGGCACAGTGCAAGGAACCTTCTTTATCTACCCAAACTGTGCCAAAAGTATAAGGGAATAGAGGACAAACCACCAGCATAACTGGATTAACTTTAGCCGGATTTTTAGAGAGATTTGCAAGGTTACCTAACCACTAATTAGCCTGATTAAGTCTCTCCCAAAGCCTGAACCAGCACCGCACCCAAGGGTGCAGTAACTAATCCACAAAGCGAGGCAGGAGCCTCAATACCTGTCTGAATGGAAACGTTGCCTTCTGTGAGAACTCTTTTAAAATATAAGTGGATCACAAACCTACCCCTTCGACAAAGTGAGAAATTGTACACACAACTTGTAATAGAAGCTGCCATTGTGTGTTCCACCCCAAGCAGCCACTCTCTTGGGACACTTAGCAATCTCTTCCCTCCTCATGGAACTTACATCATGCTGTACTAGTCCAGGGCTTACCTATTGCGCCTTCCTTGAGGAAATACATAGCCTATACCTAGCAGAGTGTGACAATCACTGCAAATTCTTTTTCACAAATCTCTTACTTGTGAGATTATTCTTTCCACATGTTTAATTTTGGTCATGGCTGAAAAAATCCAAGTTGGCTCATTGCAAGGACTGTGATAAAGGGTACGTTATCTACAATATTTTTGACAAGACTAGAAGTGTGACAATACATGCATCAAAGGAGCGCAAATTGGAGCATAGACCCGATACGTTTGTTCTTGTTGTCAAGTCACCTAGTCCTCTGTCTATTAATAGCTTCAAGGCTTGGACAAGGGAGAAAGAGAGAGAACTTAAAAAAATACAGAAACTGTCTTGTCTTTCAACCCATTGGGTATCAAACTGCTGTGAACAGTGCAATTAGGTATCCCTGCAGCTTCCAGCCCATCCTTTAGTAGTTTATCTGTGCTGAAGTTCAGAAAAATATGGCCATGGTAAATTAGAGGAACTATTTTTGACACGCAGAGAACCAGACAAATGTTCTGTACTGATATTTAGTTAATTTTTATATTGTAATACTTTCTTGTAATTTTCAAAACTGTATTCAAGTTTCTCTTAAACATTTACTTAAAAAGCAATACGTTTGAGAGTACATAATTCGGTTCATCGTACATAGGGTGTCGGCCAGAGGAAAACATGTGTCTGTTCATTGTGCAAAAACAATCTCTTTAAAAACATTTTTCATGCATTTTGCATTATATGGCAATGTTGTAATATTTACATACATAGAGAAAGGTGTTAATTGCATCCAACATTTTCACTTGCTGAAATTAACTATTTTTGTGGTATACAGAAATTTTTAGAGCAAAATTTTTTTAACTTTTTGGTTCGAGGTGCATTTGCTGTACCATTGGGATCACCATTTTTGTGTTGGGCCATCAAGACAATGCTGTAAGCTGGGGGGTTTCCTTGCGGATTTCCTATTACTCCGCATTTGCATTCCTACGCTGCTTCATACACACATAATTTGCTCCCAATTGGCTGTCAGGTGCACAGCCCTCTTTATACTCACTCATGTGGTTGGCGAAACTGTAATGTACTGGTGCCTGGTGTAGTCTTTTTGCGGTTTCAACACTATACAGTTGGTACTAAGTCAGAATTTAAAATTATAATTCCTTAATTCACTATCTCTAAAAAGGAAAGCTGTGATTCACAGCTTGTTGCTGGTTTTACTCACCAGCCACTCAGTGTGTTTGCCCCTCCCCCTCCTCTAAAAAAATTGGTTTTTTAATTGCAAAGAGAATGCTATAATGTGACTTGTCGCATTCTTGTAAGACGTTGTTGCCCTGTTTGGATGTGCAAAACTGGTTATGGGTAATGTGTTTTACCAGTCTATGTACCTGACCTTAAGACCACGCAGTTAGTGTAAGAGAAGGAAAGCCTCTGCCCTCTACCTGGGTCAGTTACAGTTTAGCTTGGCTGACCTACACAGTCTGTCTGCTCCGGAGTTTTACACATTGCAGGGACAAGGGTTATAGTTTTTATGACTGTTGGGAAATTAATTTTCTTTTTACTTTGGGTGGGAAAATGGGGGAGGGATCTCTGGCCTTCCTCCTTCACTACATCCCTGGCAAAGGCAGTGACAGCACTGTGAAACTAAATAACTGCAATATTTAGGCTGAAACTACACTCAAGAGGTACATAGTGATAGACCAGCTCACGCCCCTGTTGTGCCAAGGGACGGCACTCAGACACACAGGAAATAAAAGAGAGGGCGAGAGATGGAAAGAGACTTTTAGTCTAAAGTAAAGGTTACATACCTCGCGTAGTCGTTGATTAAATTATGAAAAAATTAAAATTATGTGAAAATTAGAATAATTTAAGTACTTCTTTTCCAGCCTTAACTCCAGTTTTTCCCACAACCACCGTAACTCCTCTTTTCCCTCCCGAACTTCTCTTCTCCATCCATCCCTAACCCCTGTTTTTTCCCCTCCCACCCCAACCCCTCTTTTTCCTACCTACCCAACCCCTCTTCTCACTCCTCCCTCTTTTCCCCTTAACTCCTCTCTTCCACCTACCTTGTGCCCACTCAGGCACTGACGACTGAACAGGGACACACCCTGTCCAGTTAAATGGGCAAAGTCCACGGGCAAACAAATACACACAACACATAATGGACAACACAAAATGAGGGGGATCTACCTTATGAACATACAACATGTGAATTAGCGACGTTAATTGTATTGGCAATCTTCAAATTTACAGAACTGAACACACTTACTCAAAGATACATAAGAAATGGCAATTCAATATCATAAATAGGGACCTGCAGCAAGGAAACCTAACTCTGATCCACTCGCCACATCGACGCTCAGCCGGCACGCCGAACAGAAATAAGACGCTTTATCTGATATGATATTCACCGAAGGGCCAAACACAGTCCATACTCTCTCGGTGAGTCAACGCTCAATAACAACACTGGTAGGGTTGTGCGAATGTGGATTTTTCCTGAACGGAATGAATGTGAATATTTTTCCCTTGATATTCTTGAATAATTAAATGGATACAAATAAGAATTTTATGCACTTTTAGTCTTCTTGAATTTTTAACGAATACTGTAAAGTAAAAAAATGTGATCAATCTGTATACAAGTATGCAAACAAGTTATTTCAAAACAGTATCAAAAAATTCAAATGTACTGAACAATGAACAGCAGTACATTGCATTAAGATACATAGTTTTTTCTAAGTATAGGTTAAAACTAACTGATTTACCTCAATCTTTAGATTGGTAAATTGGAATTTAGCTTAAGTTTTCCCACCTAAGAGTTTCTTTATCTTTTTTTTTTTTTATTTCCTTAGCTCTCATTCATTTACATCTAGGTTAATAAATCCCATTTGAAATGTTTTGTTGAAGAAAGGTAATCCGCATATAACTTAAAAATATAGACATTTATTTAAATTAAGCGTATTATTTTATGGTACTCCAATTTTAATTTCCCGAGATAATGGAACTTAAACCTCATGCAGCACGTGCTCTTCCAGATATATGCAACCAATCCTTCGCACTGCTTAGGTTCTTCCATGTACGTTCAACCAGTCATCTATTTGGGCTTGTATTTATCCAGATCTGCTGTTCTAACTAAATACCATGCCCCACAATTATAGCAGCCATCTTGTGAAACCTTAAAAGCATGCCGCAGGCTAGCACAATTATTACTTTACTGTCAAGCGCAAAATCTGTAGATGGCTAATAAATATTGCAACTTAACGGAAGTTTAGTGGCTTTAAGGGCACGGTCTACCGCAATTTTCATCACCATTTTTTTTATTCTTATTTATACCAGATATTTTTTTTTCTTATTTTAGACACAAAATGTGACTAAATTTGGCTCCTGTGAAATTTTCTTATCTCTCATAGTTTTCGCGTAATGGCTTGTTAAAGTCATATTTTGCATGTTTCTGTTTTAACGACCACACTAAAACCAACTTATATAACAAACTGAAAAAAATCACAGTATATAAAGACATTACAGGCTACAATGACATGCTCATAAAATTAAAGAATAAAAATTATTTGTATTTTTAAAAAATGCTGAAACTAAAAATAAACATTTAAAAAAATTCAATAATTTTTTTTAAAATACAAATAATTTTTATTCTTTAATTTTACGAGCATGTCATTGTAGCCTGCAATGTCTTTATCCACTGTGATTTTTTTCAGTTTGTTATATCAGTTGGTTTTAGTATAGTCGTTAAAATGGAAACATGCAAAATATGACTTTAACAAGCCATTACGTGAATACTGTGAGAGATAAAAAAATTTCATAAGAGCCAAAGTTAGTCACATTTTGTGTCTAAAATACGAAAAAAATATCTGGTATAAATACAAAATAAAATAATGAAGACGAAAATTGCTGTAGACCGTGCCCTTAATAGGGAAAATTCGTATTTTTTTAGTTATATTTTTATTCAAAAGTGTGTCTAATTTAATGAACAATGGTACCATACTTTCTTTCATTACGTCAGTGTAACTCCAGAAAAACTTAAATGAAATGAGCAGTCTGTTTTGCGCGGCAAAAACGTGAACGGCCATGTTGAATTCCCTGTGACGTCACAATACTGTACATTTAAATGTACGTAACACACAAACGACAGCAACATACGTTCAAGTTGTGAAATTGTGTTAAATAAGGTAATTTATGCGGTAAAATCGAGTCTAGCTTGAACTTCGAAGGGTATAAATGTGGACAATAGTTCGTTTCGCAGCAATAAAATTCAATTTACTTGGAATAAAATCTTAACTTTAGCGCCGTCTCATAAATCAAGGCGGACTGCATGGTTTAAGCTCCAAGAAGATAGCTAATAGTCTGCTATGTTAACTACAAAAATACAGTATACGTATGTAATGCTGTATTATGTACAACATGACACAGTTAGCAGAAAATTAGTAAGTTCTTTTACGTTAAAAATTGTAGTCAATAGCACGCAGTTTGTGACGAAATCTCTACAGCTGTAGTGTTTTGGCTGTTCCGCTGACTGCGGCAACGTCATTAGCTAATAGGCGAGTTCAAACACCCGTGATTGGCCGATAATTCGAGGGGTGGGCGGGGTCTTACGAAACTTGCCCCAAGATGGCAGCACAGTTCTCAATGCCATTCACGAGAAACGTATAAATTACTGAGAGAAAAAATGTACTTGAAATAAAATAATTGATCTGCCATGTTATTTTACCGATTTGTGCAACTAGAATGTCGATCATAGTCAGTGCCAGGCTTGGTTAAACACAATCTCGATAGGCTCACTTTTTGTACGCATGTGAACTTCGTTCGTCTGACTTTTCAAACCTAAACTTATGATAATATATCTGATCTGAAACAGTAAACTGAATTCGTAGTAAGTTATTATCTCTCTAGAATTTAAATTAAATTTACATTAACTCAAACCTATAACTAAAACGTCTCAATTTGTGAGTGAGAGCTAGGCCTGCTGTCTTCACTCGTTTAAAATCAACTCAAGTGAAATAAATCTTAGTTGTTGGCTACCAAATCTACAACCATGCATGCCTAAACAACAGGCGAATTCCCAGAATTAACTTTTACGTAACCGGGTTCGCTAAATTTTATTATTTTAGTTAGTAAGTCGTTGAAAAATTCCAATACACACAATAGTGCCTGGCGTGCGGTGGCTAACCAAAACAAGTAAGACTATGTCATAAAAGTGTTAGCCAATAAGAACGCGTTTTCAATGTTTGTGGGGGCGTTTGAAAATATGGCATTTTTAAAGCTGAATAATTCGAAAATTACAATGTTCACGGAGCTATTGCTTTGCCTGGCTACATTTAGTGCCGAAATAATTTGGAAAAATGAGGTAAACATTAAACTTTTTTTCTAGGAATTTTCCCTATTATTAATTAATCAACAAGGATGTCACAGTTCATCAAAACAGCACTAAAATGTCTGGAAATGGTTAACATCCATTGGGGAAGACGTAATGAAGACAGAAGTGCATCAGTTCATTGGTTTGTGCCTGTGTTTACATTGGCAGCGTGATCTGATTGGCAGTTGAGTTGATGTTCTTGAAAAGCAGTAGAAGTGTTATAGGAAGCACGCTATTTTCACATATATATTTAACTAAGTGTTTATTAAAATATTCTCTTTGCATGTAAACAGCGATAATTTTCTTGCCAGGCAAGATGGCTTCTACAAGTTTTGGCATGCCAATAAAGTGGAAAGCGTTAAGTTTTGAAGAAAAACTGAAGATAATATCGGAAATTGAAGAAAATCCTAAGGTTATTTTCTTTTAAAAAAATTTTTATTGGTTGAGAATTCTACCATCTACACTGATTTTGTTAAAACCTCTTTCCCTCTAAGAAGTTTTCTGTGTTAAGAATTTTTTTTTTTTTTTCATATAGTTTCCTGAAAAACATTTAAAAGAGTTTTACTGGAGCTTTGGTTTCTAAAGTTTGCGGGCTCGGGAGTATCAAAACATCATAGGTTCATTTATTGATCAAATTTCGCGGTAAAATTTGTGGTTGCATTAACTGTAATTTGTAAAAATGGGAGATTTGTGTTGAGCGGGATTTTAGTAAGGACTCACTTAAATGAACATTCGAAAGACATTGAATATTCGTTGTTAACAATAATTTTTGTTTTCGATAAGCTTTCGAATATCAAATTTGTTATCGAAATTAATAATGAAATATTCGAATTAGAATTCGATATTTCGAATATTTGCACAACTCTAAATACTGGTGACACTACGGATCGCAATAAGGATTACAAACTTGCGAAACACATCCAGAATGATTTGAATGTACAGATTCCCTCTGTTCGATCGTATCAATGGACCGAACACATCACAATGAAGGGTCTCCCAACACAGGGACACCTGATCATCGGTGTACAATTCCACATTTCTGTTGCGCGGAGACTTAGCCCTCATACAAACATTACTACCTTTAATGTAGGTTCTAACATCCTTGGCCAAACCCGGCTCAGAAAACCGGGCCCAATCTGCCTCAGGGTACCCTCACAGACCTAAATGACCCCCGAAAGGCAAAGCATGACAATAATTCAACAACTCGAGCCGACTTGACTTAGACACAGACGACGACACGCACCTCGCCGTTCTACACAATATGGTAAATTGTCAATGATTCGGTAGGGAACATCGTCCCCACGATCGATACTGTCAAAAATAGAACGACATTCCTCATCTGCCTCTTGAGCCTGCTGTAACCGGACATAGAAGGAAGGGTGGGTGGTAATGGCAGCACACTGCGCTGATAGTTCACTCGGGACGCATTGATAGTCTTAAGTGCAATACATACGCGACAATGCGTTCGCCACCACGTTGCTTGCACCGGAGACATGAGACACCACGAAACGAAACTTGAGCAATCTGAAGACCCATCGCCCCAATTTCCCAAAATCATGTGAATGTCTCAACAACCAAGACAACGCCTGGTTGTCAGTGCACAAATCAAATTCTGCTGAATTCAAAAAGGTCTCAAACTTAGACATGCCCCAGACACAAACCAGTACCTCTTTTTCGAAGGCGCTGAGCTTGCGTTTGCCCTCAGACAAGATTCGACTAGTAAAGGCCACCGGTGAAACCCTGCCATCTCGCCATTGCCCGAGAGCCGCGCCTAAGACCACACTAGACACATCGGCGTGAAGAACGAAGCGGAGATAAAAATCGGCCAGGTGAAGCACCAGAGCAGCTGCAAGGCACACTTTAAGGGCCTGAAAGCTCTTCTCCTCGTCACCCCACAAAAACGGCACATTTTTACGTTTCAATCGGTTCAGCGGAGCTGCCAACTTGGCAAAATGAGGGACAAAATGGGCATAGTACCATAAATTTCCTATGAACCTGGACACACCTTTACATTCTTAGGACGTGGAAAATTAAACCTCTCTCAAATGCATGAGGTGTTCACTAAAGGCGTTACTATACATGACTATGTCGTCAATATAATTGTACACGAACTTAAACTTGACATCAGCGGGAACGTGGTAGAACACTCGAGACAATGCCTGAGTCCTGAAACACGTGCCCATGGGTGTCCTATTAAACTCAAATTTGGCGCATTGGGTGCGAAAAGCAGTGTATTTCCGACAATCAGGATGTAACAAACACTGATGGAAACTGGAATTCAAATCTATGATAGAAAAAATCTTGGCTTTCCCCAAATGTTGCAATGCAATATCCACTGTTGGCACCGGAAACGGGTCCAAGTGAATTTTCTTGTTAACCTCACTCATATCAGTAACCAAGTGATGTCCGCCATTACCTTTTTAACCAAACGGCCGGACACACATAATCTGAAGTGGATGGCGATATCACACTCAAGCAACAATTTGTCTGTGATATCTCGCAGAATGTTCAACTTGGGAGGGTTGTAACTATAGAAAGGCACACACAGAGGAACATCGTCTGTAACTGCAAATCGGTATGGCAACACATCACACCGTCCAATTCGCGGTGTAATCACTTTGCTGAATCCATGCAACAACAACTGCACCGCTGACTCTTCAGAGGCAGAAACTGCGGCCACACGGCCTCGGAGAATATCCGAGCGGCTAACACTCAATATTAAGGAGCATCCTGATCCAGGCGAAAAGTGAAACGTCAAACGACGAGCATGCACATCAACCATTGCTTGAACGTGTCTCAGGAAATCCAACCCCAAAACCACATCAGCTATCATACTTTTGAAAATCCAAAACCAGAATGTCCAAAAAAAATCTGCCGATTTTAACATGCAACAACACAGCACAAGAACAACGCACAACGCCACAATTGGCCTTACTCGCCAACATCCTCAGAAATACATTACAAAAGAAAGGGATTTTTATCAAGTAAACATGCCAGAAAACTCTCTGTGACAAACGAACGTGAAGCACCAGTATCAACTAATGCTGCGCGTTCAAAACCATGACACGTCAAACTGACGTAGCTGTCGGTGCGTGTTACAGAGAAATCCCTTTTCCTACCCTGCTTTGCACGCTTAAGGAGGGCGCCTTTTAGTTTCCCGGACACGGAGCACACATGTGTCCCGGCTTTTGACACCTGCGTATCGTGCCGAACACAAGGCAAAGGACAGCTGACCAACTTGTGCCCAATCTTAGCACAGTTGGTACACTGGACTTGCCTGTCAAAGCCCACACGTGACTTAGCCTGCAAAGTCAAATTTGACATACCAGCTCTAGACAAAACTCGCACTTGCGCGTGTGGTACACATTGCGAAATAGAACACACGTTGCCTGACGTAAATTCCCGTGTCAAAGCCGCTGACTGAGGAACATGACGAAATTCACGATCCAAGTGCATTCCTCGCTTAATGACAAGCGCTACTACCCTTAATTCCTCAAAATTTGTTGATACAAACACAAACCTCTGCAAACAGGCGTCAGGATTAAAATGGTCTACAATAGAAGCCACTAGTTTACTCTCTGCACTACGTAAATTCATTTCACCGGCGAAACATTTCACATCCTGCATATATGATAATACTGTTTCAGGTCACTGATACTGATCGACATATCACAGTTTCATCTACGACCAAACACTAGGTGGGCCTGCGCACTCTAAAAGACATGCCTTAAACAACTCGTACCCCCTTCGGCACGTTTGACGTCACCCAAAATGGTAGTTGCGTAACCCTCTACTCTAGCATCTAAACACACTAGAAAAGTGTGCTCGTCACTAGCTAGCGGCTGACTATGAAATATGCGATCAACAGCAACTAAGGAATGCAGTTCATCATCTGGTTGTACCACCTGCAACACCTTGACACCGTTTAACCGTGTCATCAACACTGTCTGGGACGTGGTAACTGGCCCTTCCGCCACTGTGCCCACACCGTCAATAGGCCAGTTCCCTACTGCCTGCAAAGAATTAATGTAGGTGATTGCTCGAATTCGCAATGCCGTGACATCCTCGCAGTCGACGAAATCTACACCCGACTCGTGCACGTAATTCCAGATATCCCAGTCTGAAAACAAAATCATTAGCACCTGCATTTGCCATAATGAAAATATTATGTGAATTCAAAGGACCTGTACTCAACCTGAAAATCATGACCAACACAATAAACTATCCACCGCTAACAACGTCGCGCACTCCGCGAAGCACAACCACACCCTCGTGAGACAAAAAATTTGGTAAAGGGCCATATCACAACCCTTGCTCGGGACTTTAACCCGAGCAGAGTCGCGCAGGATTTGTGCCCACTCAGGTGCTGACGACTGAACAGAGACACGCCCTGTCCAGTTAAACGGGCAAAGTCCACGGGTAAACAAATACACAAAACACTTAATGGACGACACAAAATTAAGAGGGATCTACCTTATGAACACACAACACGTGAATTAGTGACGTCAAATGTATTCGCAGTCTTCAAGTTTACAGCATTGAACACACTCACTCAAAGATATATAAGAAATGGCAATTCAATATCATAAATAGGGACGTGCAGCAAGGATACATTTACCATAATATAGAAGACATAATAACCAAAAAACCTAACTCTGATCCACTTGCTACATCGATGCTCAGCAGGCATGTAATTAATTGGAGAAAGAGAGAAAGGTAAGGCAAACAAAGATAGCTAAAAGAAAACGAAACTAATATCAAGGAAACCAAACTAGGGTAAACACGGGATTTACTGAACCATAGAAAACACCTGAACACACGACCCTATTCAAAGAAAGTTAACAAACGGAGCGTCGAGGTAGCGAGTAGCAGTCAACCTTGCTCAGCGGGCGCAGGACACAGTGCCGGGGCCCAGTAGAGACTGATGGAGAGTGACTAGAGGAGGGAGGCGATGAAGATAGCTGACAGGACCCGAACAGTTATGAAGATCGGGAGGTGGCGCTGGCCTATTAAACAGGGCGCTTCCCAAACACAGGGGCACAGACGATAAAGTCCAAGTTTCACTGGGCGCTATAGTCATTCCTTAGGCATAGTACAATAAACTGAGGCTGAGTTGAAAGAAGTCCATACACAAGAAATCTTCAGAGGTTCTAGCAAGGCCGTGCTGTCCCAGCACACCCTCTCCAACTCATATTTTCCACCTACCACCCCAACACTGCTTTTCCCCAAATCTCCTCCTCCCCAACTACCCTATTCCTTCCTTTCCCAACTGATGTTTTCTTTCGTCCTCTACCTCCACAAATCTCTTCTCCTCCCTACTTATCTGTCCCCAACTCTTTTTACCTCTCTTCTCCCAACATATTTAAACATTATCCTTCCCCTAACACCTTTAAGTCCTTTCACCACCCCAACACTTTTAAACACTCTCCCCCCCCTAATATTTAATGCCTTATGGGCTCTGACGGCCTTCCCCCATGCAAGACCGGAGTGATCTTTCATGCGCCCAGTGTTAGTGACATCGTGTTTCCGGGCCTACAGCCTTGCTGGTTTATCCCTATAACATTGGACATGTGTTCGTGTTGTTTGTGTCATTTGTGGGTGTCCACCCTGTGTCATTTTATTGTACGACTTACCATTATCTTTCTGGTAGCGTTGGTTGCGACTCAGAGCATCTGACATAACGTTCTGGCTCCGCATTCCCTTGCCATATGTCCTTGCCGACCACAGTTAAAATAGCTGTAGTTGTTGTCCTTACTTCGGCCTACTACTGGCTGCCTCTGGTCCTCGAACGCCCTGCGTTCTCGTCTCCTATCCGTCTGATTCACTAGCGTTTTGAAAGACATTTTGTTGGTTTTGCTAATCCTGAGGTGGAGGGTTTTGATTTTGAATAGCAATTTGTAGCTTTGTGTCCCCTTTTTCCGCACAACTAACAAGCTGCCGCCTTTATATCCTGAACTGCGGAAGAACCATAATTTTTCTTATTGGATGAAATATTTGACTCTTATTCTAGAGCAACTTCTGTTGTCTCAGCTAAATCAATGTTGCCTCGGCTCCTAACAATAGTGTGCATTTGCTCATCACACAGTCCTTGTACAAAACATCCACGATGCAATCTGATAATGAAATTTACTGTTTCTATCCTTTCTACAGGTTTACAATCCCTTAACCCAGCATCTCTCAAATGATTTCGGAGTATGTCTACTCAGGGCGGCCCCCCATGCTGCAATATTTTTCGTTGCCCTTTGTTTTGCATTAAGTAGTTGATCCGCATTGAAATCAACAGTTATTTTTACCTCATTATTTTTGCAAAGTATTTCTTTTACCTTTTCCCAGGTGGGTCCTGTACATACCCTATGAAGTAATTTATCCTTAGCGTCTCCTACAATACGTGATTTGATAAATTTAGAAATGCCCCAGGTTTTCTGGGATCCACGAGCTCAAATACTGACTCGACAACATATATAAATGCTTTTAGCTCTCGTTTGTCACCGTCAAACGGTTTTGGTACAAGCTTAATTGCCTGAGTTAGGCTCATTGCCATTAACACTGCTATTAGAACCTTCCCTTTTTTGAATCATTGTGGTATCAGGTGTTATTTTTACTTTTTAAGTACTAATCTACACTTACCTACCTTAATCTTATTGAATAGTAGCGTAGTCGATTGTAGCTGGTGGATCCAACGATGGTTGGGGAAACAAGGGTCCTTCCAGCCCGCTGGCTTATCTGCCGTGTTGATATTGACTGCAGCCTGGTTCGCCATCCACTGCTGACTCTCTGTAAACCTATACTGCGCTTGGCTGCCTCTGCTGGAACCTTATCGCTCTCCGCTGCCGCTGGTACGACAGCACGTGTGTCTGCCTGCCGCCGAGTTGCTCCACAGCATTTTTCCATCACCGCATGTGCATCACGTATTTTAACCCATCTATAATGCTGTTGCCTCAGTATCCCCACATCTGACACTAGAAAAGTCATGTTTGTAGTATCCCAACAGGGAAGTACTTGATTATATGTGTTAGTGTTCAGTGAGTGAAGTAATTTAAATGACAACACTGGTGTTGTTATGGTTCTGATACTTATTATTTATATTCATATGTTCATTACAACTTTATACAACATAAAAACATCACTGACAGATTATGGCCTACTAGCCTTCAACAAGCTACGTATACAAGTTCTGGTCCTCTGACCAGTCACACGTCCATCTTACATGATCGTCTGTGAGAATCTGTCTCTCCAAGCATCCATCAAACTCCCTCTAGTCCTACCGTAGTCACATGATCATAACCTCCTACTTGGAGAGGATAAGGGTTCGTGAAGTCCAAATCTCCTCATTTGGCTTGATCGTACTGTGCCTTGAGCACTATCACACACCATTTCTTAAGTATTAGTCATATGATGAGTTTCATCAAAGTTACTCATATGACTGTCAGTTAGGAGGCCCGCACTGACGTCAAAACACTCATAGTGTATCAGTTGTTAAACAATACACCACTATGATCAACTTTTAGGTGGTGCGAGACACTCGTATAGTTTTAATCACCGTCTTCTTTTATGTTAGTTACTCATATACGTAGTTCTTGCTGCGCTACCTAATTACTAAAATATAATTGATATTCTTATACTGTTCCTTATATTATAATTCACAATTACATGTCACTATGTTAAGAGACCTCTTAAACTACCGATTTGACCTGTGGCCCAAATATATGACATTATTTACATATATATGATAATATACACAGCATAGCATGTTGGGGCTACTACAGTCCTGTATTTATAGTCTAACCGTATTGTGTCGTTCCAGGTCCAGGGTACTTGATGAGAAGTGCAAGATACTAGAGAAGTGAGAGTGAGTGAGTGACTGAAGATACTAGAGAAGAGAACCTCTTGGTAAATAATGCAACTACTATTTAGAAGTATCTTATACTGCTGGATATTTGCATAAGATTTTTGAAGGGAAGGCACTATTTATTTTAATAATTTTAGTAATGTATTGTTTTTGAGTATGGTGTCTTGATCGACTTCTACCAGGTCTTGCTGTTGTTTGCACACTAGATCTGTTTTTTTTACACTATGTTCCCCAGTCACATAATATGATGTATGAAGTGTGTATGGAAGTTTTGATCAGTATGGTAGGACATACAACTTTATGCAACTTATCGGAATGCTTTAGTGCGTGTGAGCAAGCGAGTGAGTATATAAGAAAAGTTCATGTGGAAACTGCTAATAAATGTGTGAAAAATCATCATTCGTTTTTGAAGCCATTTTGGAATTTTCAATCTATTCCTAAATCAGAGAACTTGTGTGATTTAGCTGAAATGGCTTAAGCATATGTTCTGTGGTGTATACCATGTTGTCAGTCCATAAAGAGCTTTATGAAATATGTTATTACTGTTAGCATTAACAGAGTTTAAATTTGTCATATATACGTAAAATTTTCCAGTTGACTGTATGTATAGCCATAATTAAAGACAGATATGGAGAAATAATAAAAGAGAATTGTTAGTCATGACAATGGCCAGCAGTTTAACAAATGTTACTTATTAAATTAGCAAACATAAAATTAATTATTTTCTTTTTAAATTTGTTTCGGTAAATTATTAGCGTTTTCCCTGTATTTAAGCTGATATTTAAGTGTCTTGTGTGTATACTCCTCTGTTCCTTTCCTTGCCAGCAAAATTGTTTGGGCAACTACATCTATGAGAATGAATGCAGTTAGGAAGAGATTGAAGTGAGATTTCTTTCAAAAGAAATTTTGTGCTCTTCTGTAATGTTACCTATTAACTTTTTTTTTTGTGAAATACTGGCCAAAGAATCTAGCTGACAATAACATCAGTGTAAGTAATGTAGCAATATATAATATAATTGTTGTGAAACTGTGATTGTAAATGAGATCATATTATTGTTAATTCCATTTCCAAAAGTAATGCTGTTCAACCTCTACATTAATAAATCTGTAGATGTTTATGTACTTCTCTTGTATTCCTGTTAAAATAAAGTATTGTCTTTCATGTAGCTATCATGTAGATGTTTACTACAATTTTCCGAACATTTCACAAATTGTTAATTGGAAGTTTCAGGAAGCTGGAATTGCAGGTTTTTTTTTTCCTTTAGACAAATATATTAATGGTGTGTAACTTTATACATCATTTCATGTGCTTATGTTCCCAAATTTTTATAGAGAGGCTTCATATTGACTTTATTTCTTATTTGAACCAACCAACATGCCTATTTTGTTCATTTTAGTGTAGCGGAGTACCATTGTTTCTTTCAGCGTTACATTTCTTATGAATAAAAATTATTATGTCTTTGAATTGGTTTAATTTTCTGTACTTTAGTTGTGTTCAGCAAATTACTGAATAGTTACAGTCAGTTGGCAGTTTTTTTAGTAGGATTTGTTTTTTATCTTTTACTTCATGGGAAATCTATGTTCTTGCCATCATCTCTTGTCAGTAGCTGCAGTTTTTTCTTAAAAGTTTGGCTGTATAGTCGAGCATTACAATCCACTAATTATATAATGGAAATTGTTATTTTTACTGGTTTCCTGCTTCCTGATAAGATCAGATTTTTTCATTACTTTTTCTAGATTTGATACATAACGTATATTGCAGCAACACATTATGTTAAATTTTAAATTTTCATTGCATCTACTATACATAATGATTGAAAACTGTTAGATATATTATAAAAAAACTTGATTTGTTTAAATAAGGCATGAAATTTTTGTTGTACAGTATGTTAATGATGAACTTGTTGCTGTTACACATTCTCTGGTGCAACTTTACTCTGCTAACTTAGTTTTTCATAAAATGAAAATTTTTTTTATTGCAATAAATATTTATAATGACATTGAAGACATGTAAGTAAAGACAAGAGAAAGAAGTGGTGAAAGTCAGTTTTAGTGCAAGAAGACATATGCCATTACGCATAAAAACATTGTGCTAAAGAGACTATATTATTTAAATTATGCTGCATGTTAAATATGTTAGTGTTTGACATATTTTTATGTGTAAAGCTTGTGGCTACCAGTACAGTGTTCTTTCAGATACTACTAGAATGTGTGTATGCAATGCTAAATGTAAATACGATGTTATTTAATGTTCAAAATAAATTATTCTCAGTAATATTTTACATTTGGTTTAGTTATAAGCAATAATGATATCTATTTATATAAAAATAACTGTTTCAGAATGTTTTATAATAAGTAAACATTTTTCTGAATTTTCAACAATTTGCCAACTTTCTTTGCTTGGTCATAAATTTTTATGTAAGATAAGATAAAATAACTGTGAAACTAAATTTTCCACGATTGAGGTTATGGGAAATTAATCTGAGCAAAAACAGTGGTGAAATTAAGTTACGTACTGCCCTTCAGCTGTTTTTTTTTTTTTTTTTTTTTGCAATTG